>PVKA01007893.1:12982-75715 GCA_004027165.1 Ctenomys sociabilis | reverse complement strand
AGAGGCAGGCAAGGTGAGTGAGAGTTCAGAGCCGAGCTGGAGCTCGCAACTGCATGGACTCAGCTCAAAGCAAGCGGGAGGCAGCTGGCGGGCTCTGCTCATGGGCAGTGAGTCAGGAGAGGTGTGAGCGGCATCTGACACCTGAGGGGCAGCCGACAGCTGAGCTCGAGGTGGAGAGCAGCGAGGATCTGTAAAGCGGCCACGCCGGCCCCTGGGAAGGGGAAGGAGACGAGGTGGTTGCTGCAGGAGGGAAGAGCTCGCGTTAAATCGGCCACGAGGAGGATTGCTTACAGCCTTTCTTGTTCCTAGCATTTGTTCCAAATGTTGCATGTTGTAATTGAGAAGGGACGTTTCCTAGTAATTATGATTTAACTTTATAGAATGCAAGTTTTTTTGAAAGGAAACGCATAAGAATGAACAAAGAAAAGCAATATGTATATGTCGACCTGATCCTGGCTCGCCTTGCATTTCCTAGGGCAAATGTCCTTGGCTTCTAGCACTCGTGGGGATTAGGTAATTCATTGAACCAATATTTTTGAGTACTCTGGGCGGCATAGTCAGCACCAGAGACAAACAGTGAATAGGATGGAGTAGCGCCTCACCCTGCACAGGCCCATCGCACACACCACGGGAGTGGAGGAGTTCCTGGGGGACAGAGAGGCTCCCCGGAAGTGACGTCTCACCCAAGCCCAGGAGGCAGGAAGGATGAGAGGATAGATTTCAGTCTGGCCTGACACAGAAGGACAAGTCGTGCCCAGCACTGTCACACGTTTTTGGGCTCTGTCCTACAAGGTTAGGGAATGTATTGCCAGTCTATCAAACAAGAGAGTCACAAGGGAGGATTTGTGCTTCACAAAGCTCATTCCAAGCTGTATGAGGGAGGAGACCATCTAGAATGTTCTGATAGACAGGCAAGGGAGACAGGCCCACAATTTAGTCTACAAAGAAAAAAGAGAGATAGGATCTGCGGTACAAGAAAAAGAACTCAAAAAATGTCTCCTGGGTTTCTGACTAAGTAAGAGGGGAAATAAGTCATGAGCTAGAATTCAGACAAAACTTAAGAAAGAAAATGTGGGTTTCTGTTGAAACGTACTAATTTTGAGACATTTAATTTGTAATGTCCACTTAACTTCTGGGGCAGATATCAAGTCTAAAGGTCAGAAGGGGGTTCTGGTCCCAAGACAGACTTAGAAAACACTGGGATGTAGATGTGTGTGCTGGAACCACGCAGACAGGGACCGGGAGGGAAAGAGGCATGGCAGAGCCCCGACACATCCCAACAATTGCAAAGGAGCTTGAGCAGTTGCTGAGAGACCATGGCCCTCCCAGCAGGAGAGAGACTTCATGTCTGCAGTCAGAGAGCTCAAGACATAATTAGAGTCTTGTTTCCAAATAAGTTCGCATGCTGAGAGCCTGGTAGACACAGGTGTGGAGATGCCTTTCGGCCCACCCACAGGAAGTAATTTTTGTTTGTTTGTTTGCTTGCTTTTTCAACTTCACACATGACAAAGTCAATATGGGTGTTTTATGATACATATAATAGGATGATTTGAGAATGTGTGACAGCAGTTATTTCATAAGAGGTTTCCCCAAAACCCTATGATGTTTTACACCAATTCTGAGGTTCATGAAGAAAATTAACACCGAGAAGAAAAACTGGTATGCCTAATAATTTAGCATAGGATTTCATGGTCTCAGCAACTGTTTTAAATCTTTTGAAATCATGGTAATGTGGACAAACTTCCTGGGAAAAAATAGAATAAGATTTTGAATTTTATTCAATTGCATCTTTTTCTCTAGCATAGTATGGTTTTATAATAATCCATTCCCATGAGAGATAACCTAGGCCTTTCATTTACAATTTGCAAAATGGAATCTAGCCTTTCTACTATTTAAATAAACTGACCGGCTGGAGCAGGTATCGTGTACTTACTATCTGTTATAATTTTATTGGGATTAAAATAATTAACTTATATACCTCATTTCCTCATGGCGTGACTAAAGCAAAATAAACAGAACCCAAACAGATCCCTTACCTTGAAAAAGGAAGCAGACAAAATTTCAAGATTAGTTACAGCATAGTTATTTGAGATGTTAGGGTCTACCCTTTCTTCACTGAGCTCTGTTAAAAGAATTAGAATTCTGAATATTAAACCCACATTCTGGAGATGGCTACTATAATAAGCAAGAAATGCAGAAATGGATCATTATGTAACATTTCTGTTCCCATTCTCATGCTGCATTGCTTTAACTGAAGTGCAGCATTCTAAAAATACATACATGGTATTCTGGTGCCAGTGGAATAACTATAATTTTTATTTACTTTTAGTTTCTTCCTGAAGGCAAAAAAAAAATATGAAAGGAAACACCTGCAGAATCCAACTTATACTCTTTGACTTTTCTAGCATTTGACCAACACTCTGGAGAGTAGACACTGTTTCACTTCAGACTGGATGAAGGAATGGTGGCAAAGCATTTCTAAATAGCCACCTGCTCTTTTCCCTGGCAACCACAATTCCACTGAGCCCCAATGCCGCCCACACCAGCACATTCCTTTCCTAAGCCTGCACTGTGCACGAGTGACTCTGGGTCAGTGCAGAAGCCCCTGGCCCCTCCTGTGCTGACCGACAGGGATGGGAGTGGCTTGCTTAGCCCCAAAGCCTCATCACCCACACTACAGTCACTGCCCTTTCTCATCATCTATTGGCTCATGGCAAAGAGACTGAAGATGACAGTTGGTAACCTCTAGCTCTAGGCTGAATGCTGTCTCCATTCACTGCTATCTTGCTTCACTGGGTAAAATTACTTGAGTACATCTCCTAAAAAGCTCATGTTTTATAGATTTGTATCTGTATAAAGACTTACTATAAAATGAAATTAATTTTCCTTTTGTTTGCCTGTGAGTCAGAAACCAATATAGAAAATGGCTTCTCCATTGATCCAAGCAAAAGTTTGGCCCCAGTTATGTACCAGGTGTTGCTATTGGCCCTAAATGTGGAGCAGTCAGAAGAACAGAAGTGCTGTCTGAGAGCTCATAGTCTAGTGAGTAAGACAAATATAAGACTTTGTAGAGAGTTGTGGACTCTGGTCAGTTCCAGAAAGGGAAAGAACAGAACCTATGTGAGCACATCATACTGTAGGCCACATGGGTGTTTTCATGAACCGTGACAAGAGAGATAAAATTTGAGGGTTGGGTAGTGAGATGCAGTGCAGGAAGCACTGAATGCAGAAAGATGGGCATGCACAGCGACATCAGTGAGAAAGGAACTTGGCACCCAGGAGCACTGTGAACAGGAGACCCATGCAATAACAGATTTCTGACTGACCTGGTGGCCATAAAAACAGATGATAGCAGGTTTGTAATGAAAGTTTAGGTGCTCATCAAGAGAAGAGAAGGTTGTATTCATCCACAACGGGGATAATGATGGCTTTGCCAAAGGTGATAACAGGGGAGTGGATAGGACCGAAGTGGGCCAAGAATGATGTCTAGACTTAAGGCTTACGAGTGTCTGAATATCACTTCTATTTAGGATAGTAGAGGTGGTGAAGGATGTTACCATTGAAATCCTAAATTATGTTTGAAGATGTATCCAGGGTACTTGGGAGACTTCAGAGAGGAGACACTCCATGGGCCAGATACGTAAGTCTGAGACTTGGAGAAGACTTGTTCAAGCAAAGACATTAGAGAGTCACTGATGTTGAGAGACGACATGGTACCAACAAGTCAAAGTAGATGAAGAAAGAAGGGATTCTAAAAAAAAAAAACCTTAAGGAACTCTGATCCTGGAAGTTTAAGTGTGGTGAAATGAAACAGCAAAAGAAATTTCCAAGAGGAAGGAGGGAAGAATGCCACGAAGAATGGTTTTGTCCTGGAAGACAAAGGAAAACACTGTTTTAAAAAGAGCATGACTGACTGTTGTGAAATCTGCTGAGGCAACACATAACATAGAAGCTAAACAGTATCCTTCAAATTTGAATCATTGGTGACCTTAGAAGAAGCCATCTGAGGAACGGTGGGGGTGGGAGCTGGACGGAAGGGACTGAGGAGTGCGTAGAAGTTATACTGCCTGACAAAACATTGCTCCTTAACGACCCTTCATGTGTAATTGCCTTATCTCACAAGGTGCAACAGTTATTAACAATGTTCAATTGCCTGGTTATACTGTAGGGTTTTGTTGTTGTTGTTTTGAGGGAGCAATGGGATTCAAAAAGAAGAGAGATTGGCATTAAATTAATTTTCAAGCCAAGGGCAAAAAGTGATGAACCCAAAGATAGGTGTTGGCAAGTGATCTAAAGCTGGGAGCATCCCCTTCTGTTTAGAAGTTGGGGACAAGCTTTCACATGGAGCACTGGTCCTGTGAACTAGTTCACTGCCCTTGGTAAGTTTCTGTCTAATGAAACAATCTGTAGGTTGTTAAATATTCTGTTTATGGTCTAATGCTTTAGCCTGACCAATAAAAGAAAGAGAGAAAAGATGGAAGCAAGGAAGGAAAACAAAGGGGCTCCTCAGCGGACTAAAGTGCCTACTTAGGCAAAGCGCAGCGGCAGGGTTAGGCCCACCCTGTTCCGTGCTGGCCCCACGCCCCGGGCACGCTGAGACGGCGAGTGAAACTGGGCGTAGTGGCGCGCGCCTGTAATCCCAGCGCTTCGGAGCTTGAAAGCAGGAGGATCACTACGGGTTTCATGCGGATCACTGAGAGTCTGATCTGTGTAGTGAGACCCTGTAGACCCTGCTGACCCTGTGCGAAATACATAAAAAATATATATAAATAAATAAATAACGGGCTCTTATAATTAAGAGATACATTTGCCTTTCTAATTCTTTTGCTTTTGTAAATTAGCTTAATAAACATATCCTAAACTTACAGTCGACTAGTAATGTGGATTATCTTTGAATAATTTTACTTCTTTATGTGCATTTTACATCTAAAACAAAATATATGCAGTCCCATGTTGGTCTACACTCCTTTCACCCTGCGCTTTGTAAACTGCATGAATCCTTCCTATGCGCTCGCGTGCGCACACCCACATACACACACATAAACTAGTTTGTTCCTCAAATAAAAAGTAACAATAAGCTTCTATGTTTTACCTGAGCATCTACTATTTTTCTATCATAACTTATAGCTTTTGCAATGATGCGTTGTGGTTGTGCTTGGTCACTTACGAAATCTCCAGCGTCAGTGTACAGCGAGGCCGGTCTGTGGAGCCAACAATTGTAAGGAAAGGAGACGAACCTATGACTCTCCGTATGGACCTGCGTTAGTCGTTCTTCAACCACAAGCTTCAGGGCCTGCAAATAATCTGTTCCTGATCCTGAGCACTCCCTGCTGCTGCTTTTCAGTATAAATGTGCAGCACTTCCTAGTTATGCCCTCGTTATTCTCTGTTAGTCCAGTCCACATCTCACCGACCCGCCTGTCCTCATAGCACAAGCCTGAGCTCAGGTGAACTCATCCTGCCGCTATCTATACTTTTGACAAATATGCCCTCATTTTCTCACATTATCCAGGCCAAAATCTTGGCATGGTCTATGGCTGTTCCCTCTCTCGGTATCCCAGACCTAGTCAGTTACCAAGTTCTCTAATAATAACCATGACCCTTCCTGAATGCCTACTTGGTACTCGGCCATGGCTGTATAGAACAGGATCACATTTGCAAATGCTTCATTCTGGTTTTGTTATGAAAATGTTGATTTTGACCTTCTCTCATACAGCTCTGACTTTCACTCATGAGTCCTGCCTAGGAGAGTCCAATCTAGTTAATGGAAGAATTCAATTCCCTTATACAATTTGTAGCTTCTCAGGATAAAAATGCCCAGTCTCTGATGACCCCATCTTCCTCATAGACTCCTGATCCAGTAGCACTTCAGTGACACTTTTGCATGGCAGCAAAACTAGGTGAGCTTTTTGGACCATGTGCACACAGCCCCCTGGCTGCCTGCCAAGCTGATGGCTAGGAGCCATGGCAAAGCTCGTCTCTGTGGGCCCAGGGGCACTGTGTCCAAGTCTGTATTTCACCCCGGAGCCCAGAGCCTAGCCATTGTCCCTGCTGTCTTGTCCTCCCTCTAATGCTATGGTTCTTCCTACTGGCTAAAAGCCTAAGTGGGCCTCTGTAGCTCCCACATGCAAGCTGACCACAGTCACAGTAAGGTGACGGTACCCCCTAGTGAGACCACATGGTGGCAAGGTCACATATCTCTCACAGTTCTATGGTGCCTGTAGGGGTATCTGAAGCATTCATTTCCACTCCACAGAATGCAGGAATCAAAATACAGCTACCCACTCAGAGTCTCTCCTGCCAAAAGAGGCTATGTCTCCTACGCTCTTGATTCCTGCAGGGAAAGCCCTCCACCAGTTCTGTACCCAGTCAAGGACAAGTGTTCTAGAATCTCTGCCCCGGATCTTGTGGCTCCTCCCACCTTCTTCCTCTTCTCTGGCATCAGAAGAGTGAACCTGCTCACCTTTTCTCTTCATATATGGGTCAGACCTCCTCACATAACACTCTAATTCAGACTTTTCTACTTCTTTGTGTATTAATGTAGGAGGCGAAGGAATGTTTAACCTTCATCTCCAATGCCTGTCTTATAAACCTACAACCTTACTCTAAAATTTTATTTGGGTTTCAGATACTGAGAAGCTTTTCTTTTGTTTCCCCCTTCCCGCTCTAAGTACACACTTACACATGCATGTGCACACACACACACACACACATATCATGTGGCATATACAGGGACACACAGGTCCTACAAAACATGGAAGAGGTGTATTGACTTTCACAAATCTCACACACATTCTATTCATAATCTCTAGTCCTCCCAACCTCCAAAGGCTGTGTTGACAAACACAGGCCTCTTCCATCATGATTTTCATTACTACCACTAAACACAATGTCTCCCGCCTCTTGAAACTACAGTGTTTTGTCTGTGTCGCGCTTCTAGTTGAAACCACAGTACTGATCTCCGATTGCATTGTTTCCTCATAATGTTAGTGCACCGTGTTGCAATTTTGAAAAGTTACTGTCCTGGTCTACCAGTACAGCTCTAATGACACAACTGAGACCAGGTAATTTATAAGCAATAGAAACATACATTTCTTAGCTCTCAAGGCCAGAAGTCCATACCGAGGTGCAGGCTGTCTCAGTGCCTGGCAAGGCCCACTCAGTCTTTCAGCTGCCTTCTCACCTGGAGAAAGAGCAGAAGAGGGTGACCCCACACCTTGTAGGTTTTAGATAATGGCCCCTATCTGGTAATGCAGGCTGTTCCTCATACTGTATCACCTCCTAAAGCCTGATTTCTTATTCCATCACATTGGACGTCAACTTTCAGCATGGGATGGGGCTGGGGGTGGAGGTCTTCAGGCCACAGCTGTCACGAACTTTGACTTTATTATTGATATAATAGATGCACAACATGAAGCCTCTAAAACACTACGGCCTTGCTCTTTCTATTCTACCTTTACCAATGCTATGTGACTCTGAACCCCACAAACCAGTGCTCAAAGGAAGTCATCCTTCTGAAGGATTCCTGTTCTGACCTGTCACACCATCTCGTATCCTTATGCATTAAAATTATCTTCATAGTAATTATAGAGCTCTAGGTCTGTTGTTTGCACAGACTGAGAAGAATCAAAGTGTTGACTAAGAAGGAACTGACAGACACACCAAGATTACAGTGGTTTAGATATGAATATCCAAGGTCATCACAATTTTCAAGGGCAGAGGGCTACATCTCTAGTTCATCCTATATTTTAAGTCCCTTAATCCGAGTGGAATTGAAAGCATTGTCCCACGACTTATCCCTATAATCTAACTACTCAGTGTGGTTTTATGAACCTTGGAAATAATCCACATATTACGTACATAATGAGATGTAATATCATTAAAAATTGAGATAATTATAGTCTTCTAAAGGCATAAGTAAATTGTTTACATTTTTAATCAAAGTAGTAACATATTTTAGCTTTCTGTTTAGCCAAAATAGAGATTTGAGAGATAGCGGTTTTGTGTAGCTTGTCAGTCTAGTTTCAACTTTTTAATAAATCATCCCCTGATTAACGATATAGTCTCTTTCAATTAGCGGCACCTCATGCTGCCTTCAGAAACTCTAATTATACCTTAGATTATCATCCAGAACACCTGCTCCTGTGGGTTTTAGTAATTTCAGCCCTGAATATTTTGACATAAAGAGCTATAATCATTGAGAATTTTATGGTTTTTAAAAAGTATTTGGAAAGGCCCCGCCTCTCCAGCTGGCCAGAGCCTGCTTTCCAGCCCACAGTTCTTGCTTCCTGAGGCTGACCGCCCACCCTCCTTCATCTCGGGTTACTAAGTTAGGGAACTAGGGCCTGAGAGCCAGGAGAAGGAAGAACTTTGACAGTCCGCTCTTCCACAGGATGCACCAGACTATCACTGCATTTGAAGGAATTCTCCTGCCTAGTAACCGTGTTGCCTTGTATCAAGCCCTGAACGAGACAGAGAATTCTGTTCTTAGGTGTAATGCCATTTTTTCAAATTAAATAATTTAAAGACCACCCTACTTTGTGCCCACATCCTTATGTTTGTTCAGCCAGTACTGACAAATGGAAAATCGCTTGCACAAGCCCCACCTTAGCAGTCTTTCAAAAGTCTACTGTGAACTCCATTCTTAACTGCTGCATAATAAATTTTGAAATTTCATTAGTAATTCAATTTACCTTTAGCTGATATATACAGGATTTTAAAATTTATATATTAATATGCGAACCTGCCATATTTCAATACATGTATGCATGCATGGTGTACTGTTCAATAAATTAAAAAAATTTACCTGTTGTGATGTTGTAGATAGCCTTACTAGTATCCTCTGGTGGCTTTTTAAAAGTTTAAGTGTATCATCTTAACCAACTTCATTCACCTACAAAGCTACACCCACAGTTTACTGTTAGAGATTAGACCTCACTCTAAGTGGGCTATCTATGTTGATGATTCATTATTTCTTTATAATTAATCAGATGTGATTATATTGATCAGATCATTCCCATGCATACCAGCACCAACTATTGTCTCAAACTTTTTATTATAAAATTCAATGTATACCTAACCATTAAAACTGCCATTTGATAAGTTAGTATATTTTACTCTCCTATCCTTAAAATTGAAGTTATGCAATTAGAATAATTAAAGGCAAATGTCTCAAATTATATGTGCCAGGTGCAATATGAAAAACAGTCAACACTAGAAGTAGCATCAGGTGAGAAATCATGCATTCAGCAGAGGCCACGAATCCAAATGTGAATTTCTTTAGAATGACACATAAGCAGACAGCATCTTGGAAGACTACTTGGTCTGGCCCAATAACACAATAGATACACAGAGCTGTTTTTACTGCTTGGTCTTCACTGTCCAGAGAGACAATGTTAAGACATATGATTTCTTTTTTATTATTTATTTAGTACAGAGTCTATAGGGTCTCACTATATAGATTGGACTTGTAGTGATTCTCCTATTTTCAGCCTGCCAAGCTCTGGGATTACAGGTGCTCTCTGCCACATCCAGTCTTAATCCCTGTGTCCTCCCTTCCCCCTGGCCACTGAGCTCTGCCTAAGCAGGCACTTTAATCTAAGGGGCTGGCCTTGTAAGTCATGGTGACATTTGGTAGCTCCTCTCCAGAGCAGCACAGCATTACCTTAACGACTAAAGGTCTGTGGTACCTGCTGCCACTGCCACAACTCGGACAGTCACTTTTCTCTATGCTCTCTCTCTTACCCCCAGATAGTTTTTAGTTTCACTTTCTAGTACAAGTTTCATGTCCCTTTGGCCCAGCTGGTAAAAATGTACTCACTTTTGAATTTCACTTTATTTTTAGGCAGCAAGCTGCATCTCATCTCCATAAAACCCAGAAGTCATCTCTTTCAGTGTCCTGAAAGCTTTTACCAAAAAACAGCATCCGTGGCATTGGCCACAGTTAAATCTCAGGAGTGTCCAAACTTTGCATGAAGTGGCTGCCTTTGGCATCTGAAGAAGTTGATTTGAGATTGGGTTTATTATAGCACTCCAAAGTGTGTTAAGGAAGTCAGGGGTGTAGTTTTTTTCCTAAATTCGAGATGGATGAAAATTCAGACTTAATACAAAATAGGATCATTTGAGACAACTGTCTGAGATTTCTGACAGGACACTAATACTAGAGCCACTAATATAAGGGCCAGAAGACACAAAGAGGGTCTGCTTTTCTCTGCAAGAGTGGTTCTGTGTCCACCGGCTATATGGAAAAGCTCATTATTGATAGGAAACAAATGCGTCAAGGCCAGCTCTTCTAATTTGCCAGCTCCCACTCTACTGTCCTCTAGGCCTTCTCCAAAGAAGACACAAAGCAATTTAATAGTTACACTTAGCAATGTGCAACAGATCGCAAGGAAACTGTTAACATTCTCCCCATTTCAGAGTTCTAGGAGCAAGAGTGCCTGCTTTCTTTATAGTTGTGACCTTAAATTGCTGATTAATACTAAAAGGTTAACAAGGTAAGGTGCAGCAGTCACAAACATGGTTTGTGAAAAACATGCATATGATTCTCAGGAGTCAGAGAGAAAATGACACAAGCCAGCATTTCTTGGGCTACATCTGTTTCTCAAAGGCGGTTGACTAGGGGTGACAGTGTGGAGACAGCCTCCAACCTTCCAAAATAGGTTGAGTTCAATTCAAAGAAGCTGATTAACAAAAAAAAAAAAAAAAAAAAAAAAAAAAGAAATTTCAGACATGTAGCAACTACAAACAAATGCATTTAAAAGATCTTCTGCTCTACCCTACAGTGACAAAATACACGCTGTTCTCCACAGCACCCAGAACTCTTTCCAAAATAGACCACATACTACGCCACAAAGCCTACTTACATAAATTCTAAGGAAACAGTCCTATGGATCTTATCATGTAACAGTGCCTGGAAACTTGAATCATAGTTCAGCCAATTACAATTAAACTATTTTTGCTGTACTTGGAATGTCACATAAACCTTTGACTCTCTCTGATCACTTGTAAGATAGAAACAGTAATCTATGTTACACAGTTTCTCTAGGCACTAAATGAAGTGATGCAGGAGGTCACAGGAATGTCAGTTATATCATTTTAGTTAAAATAAAATCCTTTATACTCCTCCAAAATCAATGCTGAATACACTTGGGGAGGTGCGTCTTGGGAGAGGTAGCTTAAACAAGCATGGCTTATTTCTTTATGACTCAGAGATGGAGTGACTAAAAACAATCGTATTCTCCAGCAATCCTGCATTTCACATATAATAAGTTTCATATCTTTTAATCCTGTTTCATAAGCAGCTGGTATTCTAATCAGGGATACGCTCTCCTGAGTTCAGTGGGAATATGCATTAAGAAGAAAATTTTTACATTAGTATTTCATAGTCATGGTTTGACTAGGACAAACACGCACTATTTTGTATTTTCTTAGTGGATTCCACTTCCTGTTGTCGTTATTCATTTTCTGAGAGCAGGAAGTGGACACTTAGGGTGTGCCCTGCCTGGTACTGGCCAAGTGTTAGTAGGCTGAAGGCTAGATGTCACCCATGGTTTAATTACATATTTGTGTTATAACTTGAAAATGTGTTGCTGGATCATAAATTGTCCTGAGATCATTGTTGGTAAAGGACACAGGTTAAAATAATAAAGCTTCCCTGTAGTTACTGCTAGTGGGCACGTAGGAGCCCATGCCTGGGGAAGACAGGACCTGGAAAAGTACACAAGATGCGCCAGGTACACACGGAAACTTTACTGAATGAAGAGGGGTGACGGGGTAGAATTTAGAGCATCCGTAAGCCAGCAAAAATAAAAATAAATTATACACAGTTTTCTTGGATGAACATTGAAATCAACAGATTGCTGATAGTAATTAATATTTAACTTGAATTATGAAGGCCCGACATATCCATCTTTAAGTTACAAAGAACAGAATGCTGTGGCCCACTTCTGGGTAACCTGTGTAAGTAAATAAGGTCTTTGTCATCTTTTTCTACACATAGACCTCGTGTTAAGATATATTATTATATTATTCTAATGAAAGTTTCCATGTGTCATTCAGAGAACTGACAGTAGGATACTGTAGGGTTTCTTAGGAAATAGGTGGCATATCCCCCATCAGAAGCAAGCACTGGGATCAACTACAAAAACTTAAGAAAGGTTACTGCACTCACTGTAAATTAGAAGCCCAGACTGTCTAGCCCCTACGTTTTCAAAGCTCTACAGCTGATGCTGACATGGACTTTCTGTTCAGAGTGCCTGGAGTCCCTTTTCCCTGGCCGTGTTTGCTGCGCAAAAGCCTTCCTTCTTTCCTGAAGGTTGCACTGGGTTCCCTGTGCAGTTACGCTGTTTTCTTTGTCCATTCATCAAGTGATAGACATTCAAGTTGTTTCTAGTTTTTGAAAGAGAAAAGAACAACACAACACAACACAATAAAAATGGTACAGAATTTTAAAAATAGAATAGGAAATTAACAACGGTTGTTTCATTGCGTATTGTTATCAGAGAATTTGGTGCTCAGAGTGCCAGATACAGGCAAGCAAGCTTGATCACACAATTGAGCATTAGATCTTGCTTTCGTTAAACTAGTTTTTGCCTTGACCTTCTTCTTCTTTTTTTTTTTTTTGGAAGAACTGGGGATTGTACTTAGGCCCTTGCACTTGTCAGGCAATGGCTTATTCTACTGAGCCGTCTCCCCGGTCCTTGCCTTGACCTTTTTATTTTTGCTATAATGAATGTAAGAGTGAAAGTATTTCATCTGAAAACTAATTTTACTTCCTTTCTGTATCTCCTCATGAGTGATACACCTGGGTAATATGGCAGGCTTTATTTTTAATTTTCTATGAACTTTTTTACACTGCTTTCATACTGGCTGTACTAGTTTGTGTTTCCAGCAATACCATGCCACAATTCTTCACACCCTGTCACTCATTGTCTTTTGTCTTTAAATATCAATCTTTCTGACAGGTATGAGATCATATCTCCCCATGGCTTTAATTTGCATGTCTCTGGTGATTTTTGTTCCTCTAGAGATGTTGAGCATTTTCTCACATATCTGTTCTTCTTTTGAGACCCATCCAAGTTCTTTTGTTAATCAGGTTGTTGTTTGGTTCTTGGGTTGTTCCTATTCTCTACATATTAACATATTAACCTCTTATCCGATTTAGGGTTTGTAAATATTTATTCCAAGTTTGTGGACTGTCTCTTTCCCCTGTTAATATGTCTGTGCCTCTGAAAAGCTTCGTTTGACTCAATCCCATTCTCTCAGTTTTGCTTTTGCTGCTTATGCTGTCAGAATTGAACCCAAAAAATCAATACCCAGACCAGTGGTATAGAATTTTCTTTTATCTTTCCTTGCAGTAATTTTATGGTTTCAGATGTGATGTTTAAATAATCAATTCTGCATTGACTTTTGTATGATACAAGCCATAGGCTTGATTTTATTCTACAAATAGCTATCCATCTATCAGATGGATATCAGAGTCTATCAGTTCCTTACTGTGAGTTCTTGGTGCCATTTTGAAAATCAGCTGGCCATACATATGCAGATTTACTTGTAGGCTCTCCATAATATTCAGGTGGGCAACTGTGCTTGCTTCTATGCCAGTACCATGGTGTTTTAATAACTATAGTTTTGCTGGGCGTGGTGGCGCATGCCTGTAATCCCAGCACTCGGGAGGCAGAGACAGGAGGATTGTTGGTGAGTTCGAGACCAGCCTGAGCTACAAAGTGAGCTTAGGCCAGCCTGAACTGCAGTGAGACCCTGTCTCAAAAAGACAAAAAAAAAATAAAAAATAAAAAAAATAACTATAGTTTTGCAATAAATTTTGAAATCAGCTAGTATGGTGACGCTACCTTATTTTCTCACTAATTTATACAGTTGACAAGGTTTTATTTTATACCTACAATGTGCTAAGAACTGAGCTAGCCACAAAGATTTTAAAAATATGATTCAATTCATGATCTCACAAATGTCTGAGGTGAGAAGCACAAATGTAAGAAGCAAATTTAAAAAATATTTCTATGGGAAAGAGGTACTATCGTATAAATTTATATAATCTTCTCTAGGAGTTCAGGGGAGAAAACTCTGCCCTGGTAAGAACATAATATGGATTCAACTGCCATGTGCTTTTTTACTGCCAAATATATAAGACATGTTTTAGTATAAAATTTTAGTATAATATTTTAGTCTTTTGCTTTCAACTCTATTATTTTTCTAGCAGTTTTCAATTCCCAGTAATTTTCAGCGCTTCATGCCTTTTCCAAAAGTCTGGTCCAAATATCAATAGAACCTCTGCACCAGAGGATGCCTGATTTTAAACCATGAATTCTTCTGTACTCTTAGTTATTGCTCCAGGAGATAATTACCAAATATTCGAACCCCTGACCCAGTTCCCCAGTCTATAAAATGGAGACAATAATATTTATCTGCTTTTTATGATTTCATATCCAGCATTTAAAAGCAATTTTGTTTTAAAGGGTTTTATAACCATTAGTTAGCTTTTCCTAATTGGCTGTGCCTCTCTCACATTAATGGCATGGAGCTTGATGGATCCGTGTTGGCAAACGCTTCTGAAGTAGAGAAGATGTTTGTTCCATGGAATAGTAACCAGCATTCTTCAGCATTATGAGGCTTCCCAAGCTTGCCTGCTCCCAGGGGCAGACCCAGGGTGTGGGGCAGTGCCCCTGCAGGGTCCTGCCTCTTTAAATGATGTACCAGAAGACTGTAGCATTGATTCCAAGAAACTATTTTTAATTCACTGTGTCCTGTGAGAGAAATCCTTCTGGTGATAAGCACAAACTGGGTGAGCAGAGCAGAGCCACACATGCAGGTATCTAGTTCGGCACCTCCAAGTTCTTTGTAATATTAATGAAACTGTCATTCGGAAGCAAGGAATGCTGAACATTAATTAAATCACTGGAAACTACAGGATTCAGCATGCCACATGGCAAAATAGGAAAAGCACAGTTTTCTAATAATGTAGCTGGTAAAACATGTCTGTCTTAGTTCATTCATTCACCAAGTTAATTGGTAAAACTTTCTGAGAAGATGCATGCTACATAGTAATGTGTGATTTGGGATTTAAATGTAATTGCATCTTGACTACTGTAATATAATGTTTTGGCATCTTTCCTAAAGAAATGACAGGAATGTGCATGGCATTGTTTATGATATTGAGATAAAGGAAATGGTGTAGATGTCCAAAAACTAGAGAGAATTAAATAAATGATATAAATTCATGAAGTGGAACACTTTGCAAGATTTTGAAATTACACTTAAAAACGTTTATTGACAAAGGGAAATGTTCTAGATAAAGTAAGTAAAATAATAATAAAGAATAAGAATATTCCTTCTGATCTCCTTCATATGCGGCCCTGATAATCCTACTACCCAGAGTTAGCTTATTTTAATGCATATGGATACAATCATTTCACTTTCCTCATCTGATATTTTCCCCATTTCTCAACTTTCCAATTTCATATAAGAAATATTATTACTTCATAGGAATTGTAATGATTTAATGCCAATTCTGAAGCATGCATTTTTCATTAAGCTTTTCCCCCTCTAATGGCATAATTACAAAACTATGTTATTACTTATAACAGTTACCTCTTACTAAATTAGATGTGCATTTAGGGTCTTGCCTCATTAAATATGACTGTAAAAGTGACTTCTAAGCTCCAGCTGTCCCTGTGAACCTTGAAACTACTTTCTCTAACTCATTCTTGGAAGCCGGTGTCTACTAATACCCACCTTTTGTTTCAGTTATTTATATCAATGTTTTCATTCTTAATTTGATTGATAGGCTCTTAGGAGCAAAGATTATGTTCTATATGTCTGGTACCCCACAGATTTTATTGTTGGGTATCTACTGTAAAGAAATGTTGCTTTATGTCATTATCTTATCCACCAGACCTGAATGCTCCTACTTTGTGACTATATCTACTGAAAGTCAGAAATTCTTTTATTTTATTCATTTAATTAGCAATAATCATGCCTCGGATAAACCTCATTGGCTACGATACTGCCACTGCGCAAAGCTATTCATTTATTTATTATGCTGGTGAAGCTAAACTCATCTGTCTTCCCTTTTGTTGACTTATCCATTCAATAAATACTCAATGGGGTTTGAAGGCATAAGATCATTGGGAATTTGCCAATCAAACTTAGAAAATTGTGAAACTCTGTGAGAAATCCTTCTACCCTCAAGAAACAAAGGAAGGAATAGTTTCACTTGACTTATCTGACATAAGGTATAGTTCACGGCACTATGATCCAAAAGCACCAGGGTGGCCCAGATCTCCTGTACAACTCCCAGCATCCATCAGACCTCAGCTGGTGGGGCGCTGGTGTATCGCCCACTACTCCACCCTTGGTGCTGACAGGATGACAAGAACAGCTGGGCAGCCGAGGTAAGTCTTCATCAAGCGGGCCAGAAGTTTTCTTATTATCTAGGTGTTTGTTAGAAACACATCATCCTGATCCTCCTTCGAGGCCTACTTCACCTGCGCACTGAAGTCTGAGAAGTTCTGTCCCGATGGGCAGTGGGTGGAGCACAGCCCCTGCAGGAGTCACGCTGAGGATTCTGCCTCAAGGCCTCATGCACACACAAGTGCCGGCAGGCCTGCTGCTCTGTCCCCAGCACCTCCAGGCCTGAGGTCAAGAGCTGGTGTCACATCTCCCTGGCGATGCCCAGCCCAGGATGCTTCTCCTGGGACCTCTGTATCCTGCTTCCGGACTCTGAACACCGATCTCATGTGAGTGAGTTTGATTTGTACAACCTAGATCATTATAGGCTTGGAACTAAGGCTTATATTTTGAGAGTAAAAGAACTTAGAATGTAGAAGATGCGCTCAAAACAAATTCCAGCAACACAGATAAAACAAATATCCCCAAGAATCTAATAATAGTTACAAGGAAGACTGTGAGAAGTCAGAAAGGCTGGTATTTGATAAATAAAGACAAACCTAACACAGATATAAAGCTTAATTCACTTATCTGACAACAGAATACAAAGCACAAGGACAAAAAACTTAGACCAGTTCAACCAAGGAACGAGGAATGCTGAGTCAGTAAGACAGGTTCTGATTTACCAAGAGAAGGGTGTGCAGTGGTCTTGCTTCCTGACAACTCACATCAACTGGAGGTCCATTTCCCAGGATCCCCTGCCTGTGCAGTTGTAGGTTGGAATTGGCCAGTAGGACACAGGAGCAGAGGTGCTCCAGCCCACCCGCCCTCTCCTCCAGCCTTGCCGGCTGCTTTCCATTTCTGCAGGCAACAGCCAATGGCAACAGCAGGCTCACTCATAGGTACAGACCAGGCCTTTCCTCTGCTCTCCTAGTTGTGTTTCCTGCTTACATCCATCCTCTGGGTATGGCTGGCTTTCAGGGTGCTGCTCGGGAAACATCTTCTATCCTCCACCTCTTCTTCTATGGGTCTCCACCTTGTCTACAATTGTGTAGGCCAGATTTGTATATAAATCCCTTCTTCCACATTACTGGGAGTCCTTCTGCATCATTTGAGTCCTAACTAACACTGACAGCTCCCAGACTTGGCTCTGAGGAACAGATCTATACAGATGTGAATCTGGAAATGTTGATCAGATTGAATTAGATTTAAAGGCATTAGTGTCCCTATGTCTCATGGGAAGAAGACCCTGGCTGCCTATGACAGCTGTGGTGATACCATGACCTCCTCATCTATCACCCTGGGGAGCTACAGGCTTTCAGCAAACCAACAGTTGCTGCCATAAGTCTCTGAGGGGAAAGGATGGCTTGGAGAAAGAATCAGCACAGGGCTCGCAACTTTCAGCTTCAAGTCTGAGTAAGAGACTGGAAAAATTTCAGGTCTGAGTCAAGTTGGTTAAATTATAACCATGTTCCCCAGCGAGGCAAGCACAGATAGACCAGAGGTGAGTCACTGACCTGCCATGCTGCAGACTCATCCTGCAGCAGGACGAGCTGGGCCTTCCTGCACACCTGGGCTCACAGGCAAGTCTAGTGGCTGAGTTAAGAATCCAGGGGAGCCAGCACAGAGGTCCAAGGACAGCTTCCGTCTCCACACAGCTACTCCTTCTGGAGTTGGATTTAAAAACTAATTCAGAGACCAGACCTGCAGGTGACTAGTGGACAATAAATTCGCAAGCTGAAAGGTCTCTGGAGTCCCATGGGCTTTTTTGTTTGTTTGGATTTAGTACAGGGGATGCAGGGTCTCACTACACAGATTGGACTCATAGTGATTCTCCTGTTTTTCAGCCTCCCGAGCTCTGGGGTCATCACGCCCAGTCTCAATCACCATCTCAGTGCACCCACAGCATGCCGGGGCTCGAAACCGGCCACTGCGCTCCGCCTAAGCAGGCGCTTTAGTCCACTGAGCTATCAGGCTAGCCCTCCACGTGTTTTTGCTATTTGCTTTCACTATGAAAATTGTGTCTTATAAGTATGTATAAATTTTAAAAGTGAGAAGAAATAAAAAAGAGAAGAAATAAAGGAGTTATATCCATATGAATATGACAATTTTTTTAACTTTTAAATCTTTCAGGAATAATTCATTCAGTCAATATGAGAATACAAAGGACATAAATAAATACAAGTCAGCTAAAATAAAGGAGCAGGGAAAACTGGGTTAGACTTCCATTGGATTTAAGGAAAGCAAATTAGCAGATTCACTGCCTCCTCTGTTTTCTACGATCACAGGAGTTTAGAAGGGAGAGAAGCCGTACAGCTCTATGGGGCACAGCTGCACTCGCTCGCTTTCTTGTTCTGTTTCTCCGTGTGTTCTGACTTTGACCATTAAGACTGTCGTGGGGATTTAGCAGATGAGAAACGTAAAGTCACGGAGGCATGCCCTACGCTGAGGTCTGGGGAGCTCCGACCCCTGGGTGAGATGTGAAGCGGAGAGACACGTGGCTCGGCAGGGGCAGGAGTGGCTCCAGGACGTGGGCCGTGCTGTCGCTAACGGGTGGTCAGAAGCACAGTTGCTCCTGACCTTGCTTTATACCACCTTGTAGGACTAAAGCATTTTATGACAATGAGATGATAAACTCTGCTTTAGCATGGAACTCTCAAGTAGGACTTCCCCGTGTTTTGTTTTCTTTGATTTTGTGTACTTGGTTGTTGCAGGGTCTTGCTACACAAGACCCTGATCCTCCTTTGGTGCCTGGGATTGAACCGCGGTGTCTGCGCTTGCCTGAGCTTGCCCAAGCTGGAGTTTTAGTCCACTGAGCTGTCTCGCCAGCCCAGGACTTCTCTGTATTTTAACTTTGGCACAAAGGTTTTAATGAAATGCACTGTATATTGGATAAAGGGTCTCCATGAATTCTACCCAAAGCGACTATCAGAAAATCTGGTTTCTGCACAAATGCTTTTCCAAGATTAAAATAAAGTTTTACAGATGAGAAGTTTAGAAGACGTCCTTTTTGAACAGATACAGAATAACTTACTTTGGCTACAAGCAACCGGGGAGATCGGCTTCCTTCCCCACCCCCTGCAGAGAAGAAATAGAGACTGGACTGAATGACTGAACGATGATAAGACTTGAATTCCTGCCAGAGCTCTGGCCTGCTAGCTGGGACACCCCAGCTCCGGGAGAACTTGGAAGCCTTTTGCTGACTCAAAATGTGCTAAAGAGAAGAGGAGGGGCTGGTGCTCACCAAAAAGAAGCTTTTTAAAAAAAAAAATCAAAATCATCATCGCTTTGTCTAACCCTGAATTATCCTTAAGGAAGAAAGATCAAGGGGTGAAATGGGCTTTCGGAACAGGGAGCATCCATTTTTTTCCCCCTGATATATAAAAACGTGGCTCTTAGTGTTTAGAAAAGATGCCATGTGGCCCACTGCTCAGCTCTGTCTTCAGGAAACTTCTGAAGACAGCATCTCCCGATCGGAGCTCCCAAAGCGCCTGCTCACAGACACATGGCTTTTGTTTATTCTTGTTCAACTTGGTTTTCACATTTTTATACATCGCCTTAAGGAAAGACTTTGATGATGAATTTTTTCTGAGAAAAATGAGTAAGTAAATACAGAAGTTATATATACATGAAATGTAAAAGTGTAAGTCAGTGGGACTCTCCAGTGTTTTTTTTTTTTTTTTTTTTTAAAGCCTTTGTCTCTCCAATAGTTGCTCTGAAAAAGAATCTATTCCAACAGCAATTTGTGTCTCTGGACTACTAAAGTATGCTAATTTCTGGCCTCGAATTGGTCAGGTGTTCAGTTACATTGGGAAACATTATAACTCTAGAGAAAAATGTCTCAAAGGCATAAACCATTTGAATGTGAGCTTTTCCCATGAGAGCATGAGCTGCGGTCCGATGGGCTCTGCGTGCATCTTTCTCGGGGGTGGTTAATTCATTACCTGCTGCCCTGGAAAATTCAACTGTGCAAGGCTTTTTTGTTTTGATTTGTTTGTTCTTTGGCTACAGAGTTTTCTTTGACTTTCCAATTGATTCCATTTATTCATGGAATTTTTTGCTGACTTTTTTTTCCCTTTTCTGTTTGAGTGCCTTGTACATCAAGGTGGGTGGCATTCAGTTTTAAAATATTCTTTCAAGAAACACCATAAAAAACGGTATGAAAGCAGGATTTCATTTTAGCTGCCAAGCTTAAAGAAAGCTGTAAGCAAACTGAATAAATATTCTTCATAAGACTTATGGTTATCCAGGCGCTACTTAGAGGAAAACTTTCAGTATATTCTAAAAAGTCAGAAAAATGTCTAACAGAGGGACTCTAAATGTGTAGATGGCTCTGTCTGGGTACCTCCTCCTGACTGGTCCTCGTGTTCTGCTGCTTTTCCACTAAATTCCATGAACAGCTCACACAAAGCAAAATGCTACCTAAGGTTGACCAAGAGTTTCTATTTTAAAGGACAAAATACATATCCACCCACTCCAAAAAAAAAAAAAAAAAAAAAAAAAACACTGAGAAAATAAGAATTGAATTCTGGGTTTTGACTTTCTTTTTTGGCTACAGCATCATGGATAAGATTGTTAATTAATCCAGTGTGAAGAGAGATGAGAGGGCAGTAACTTCTCTGGCTCAGACTTAAAAGCAACTTCTCTTGGCCTCCCCCTTTGCCCACTGGCACACACTTATTGATTTACAGTTTAGTGGCAGTTCCTTAGCCAACTGCTCATATTGAATGGGAAAAGTAGGAAGTTGAATGCTTGTTTTATTGAAGGATATTAATTTTTAAAAAAAATCAAAATCATCATCGCTTTGTCTAACCCTGAATTATCAGCACAGAGAGGAGAAACTAGATACAAAAGGTGTTTTGGTTTGTTTAGAGTTGGGAGACATTATAACTGTGGAATTCTGTTCCCATAGAGGAGAAAATCCATCGAGTCCTGAGGGAAAGAGAAATTTCCTGGAGTGGGGATCTTGTAAAGGAGAGGAGTTAGCATCAAGTGGATGATCAGAAGGCGTACAAGACAGGTTTAGGTGGACCCTGGAACCACAGGAATAGGCAGGCACTGGAGCGCAGGGGTACAGGGGAGAGCGGGGTTGCGGAGGGGGGAGCAGAAACACCCACCAGGACTTCCGGTGAGACATAAAGAAGTCACCACTGTCAGCTGAGAGTGAGATCAATGAAGAACCTTATAGTTTTAAGGGAAGAGAGAATGAGTGAAATAGCCATGAGAAGAGCATGATGGATTTAACTGAGAAGGACAGGACTCGCAGAGCCCTTGTGAGGACAGAAGTCATTAATGTAAAAGGACATCAAGCTACATGCTGGGTTTTTGTTGGGGGAGGTTTACTATTTTTACCTCCTGCCATGGCTCACTGTGGGAATGTACGGTTGAATTTGTGCAGAGTTAGGATTTTCTTTCTTTTTTATTTTTAGTACATGTTTCCAGTCCATAGTGATGACATGCTTGTGTGGAGGTGCTCTGTATATGTACAGAACTGGATTCCTTTTTTTTTAAACCCCTTTTCCCTTCACTCTCTCTCCACTCTGTCCTGCTCTTGATCAACAGGCATCGAGAAAGATCGCTCTCCCTACTTCCTATCATTTATTGTGCTTTTTATTTATATTTTGGCTCTCTCACATAAGAGAAGCTCCATCATATTTAAGCTTGTATGTCTAACTTAGTTCATTTACCATTACGGTCTCAAGGTGCATCTGTTTCTTGTGAATAATTTTTCTAAAAGCATACAGCGACGGTAAGAAGGAGTAAGATGGCAGAGCTGATGATTGCCTAAATTTAGTAAAGAGAGCAACAGAGGCAAAAAATAAATGGAAAGCAGTAACAAAAACAATGACTGTTTGTCCCAGTCAGGCTGCAGAATCAATCGTTTGAGCCAAATTTTACATGGAGCAAGTTAGAAAAAGAAAGTTGTCAGAGAGGGTGATTCAGAGCCATCATTGTGAGCTGTCGTTAATGAAAAGCTTGGAAAAGATGAAGACACGAATAGCAAGACCCAGAATCCAGGAGCTGCAAGGGCAGGCTACCAGAGGCATCTTTGGTATAGACATCAATGTATTTCTACTCATGAAGCATGAATGGAAAGCTGGTAAACCAAAGCTAAGGTTTCCCAGTAAAAAGCAAGAATCCAAGGCTCTGTGGCCCGCTGCAAAATGAAGCAGTGTGGACTCTATGGTCTGAAGATGGGTATAGGAGTCTGTGAGCTGGGAAGAAGCTAGAGGGACAGCAAGCTGGAAGTGTTGGGTGGAACCTCAAAGACACCTTTTGGGACCTCTCTTACTGCAGAAGAGAAGTATGGAACAAAACAGACTCTATATTTCCACTCTCCCTTGCATTTCTAGTAGAATTTCCACAACCTGATACAAGAATCTTTACCATCTTTGCTCTTTACAAGTTCTCAATTTGCCTCTTCTTTCTACAGTTATGCTATGCTTACATCGCAACACTCCCTGGATATGGGCTTGGCTTTACAGGTGTGGATGAGGAATCAGAGACCTGAAGAAGCATCAGTTCCCACTGTGGAAAATGTGGCTCTTATGTAGGGTACTTGTTTCCTTAAAGTGCTTTAACTTTCACCAGTTCTGGGGCCAAGGGTGGCTGGCATAGTGGGAGAGGGCTTGACTCAAACACACAAATGTTATCTATCAATTCCCCAACCACTCTGCAAAATGAAATAATATTTTTCAGTCTTGACCCTTCACATTTCTCAATGTTAATAAAGTGTGAACAAAAGCATCTGGAAATAGAAGCTGCTCCTTTAATTGATTTGTAACATAGGGAATGTGCTGGCCACGCAAGTGCAGCTCCCCACCGCCACACATTCCAATCCCCTACCCCAAACCCTACTGTTACAAAGTTGCACAGTGACTATGGCTGCTCCGCCAGCCCTCACCAGCATGTGGCCTGGGTGTAGACGAAGCTTAATTCGCAGATATAACAACTCCATTCCTCACTATAAACTTGATCTCTCTTGACTTCAATCCAAGTAAATTCAGTCTTAAAAGTCTTGGCTGTGCTTGTGCAGTTGTGTTACTTGAACCCTAAAACAATGTTATAATGAGGTTTCAAGAACGCTTTATGTCTTAACAAATACTGTAAACTGAATCATTTTGAAACATTTTTCCTTCTCTAAAACCACATGTGATAAACTCGTGATAAACATAACCTAACATTAATAGAATCTCTTTAAAATTGCTGAAGTCAAAAGAATCCTAAGCAACTGAAAATGAATCTCTTTCTAACATACTTTGAAATTCATATTAATTCTTAGCAGGGCTCTGAGTTGTTCAAAATAAAGGACAAGTGGCGTCCTAACCTATTCCACTTGACTTTAAAAATAGGAAATTATATAAACAGGGGATGCCCTGCTCCTGACTGCTTTATGAGCGAAAGTGTGGGTGGAGATGTGGAGGGAGATGAGATACAGAAATAAAACCAGGGCCAGAATGTAGCTCATGGCATAGCACCTGCCTGGCAAGTGGGAGGTCCTGAGTTCAAGTCCCAGTACCAAAGAAAGAAAGAAAAAAAATAAACAGGAGAAAGTTAGAGAGAAGGCTTACCCCACAAGCTCCCTTACCACCATGTAGCAAATGTCCTGAATCCTAGGCTGCCATCTGCTCAGGCACATGATTGGATCATGGGAGCTCTGGAAGAGACCCTCGTGGCAGTCCCCAAGGGTCGACCTGGGGGAATGTCCTGGATGTTTCATTTAGGGTTTCAGAGAAAGAAGTCCTGGGATTTCTCTGTAGATCATTAGCTGGGTCGTTGAGTCATCTGTGGCTTTATTTCCATGCCAATCCTTCTGCTTTACACAAGTACCCTCACAGGCACACAGATTACAGAACATATTTAATTTTTTACAGGTGTTTTTAGCCAAAAACCTCCTGAGTGGTTGAAACACCAAGAATGTACATAAATGCAACTTTAGAACATATTGTGAACATAAAGAATTGATTTTTAATTCATTTTGTGGGTCTCAGAAGTCAAGTGTGTAAATGCAAAGGGAATATAAGTAACATACCACCAAGTTAGTCACTAAATGCTGAACTAATTTAATAAAACATAATATTGAGACATATATATACTGCATGTAAATTCCATATTTATGATTGCAATAAACTTATAATAAAATCCCAGGGCAGCCTTGCAATATTATTATTAAGTTTCATTTCCATCTTCAACTGCCTATTTTTAAAAATCTGTAATATTACCTTGAGCCATTTGGCTTTTATGTGGCAACTGCATTTACCTTAACTCTTCCCTGGAGGAAGACTGAATCATTTATTTCATTCTGAAGGAAATGGATTTCTGCATCAGAATGAAATAAAAAATGATTAAATATGAAGTGAATCACTTAATCCTGTTGCTTGGGTCGAAGTACATAATTATCTCCCATGCTAAGTGCTAGGGGTGCAGAATAGTGCGCTAGAACCTCTGAGTGGCTTTAGAGTGATGAGGGCTGCAAGTGTTGTAACAGTGGCGAAGGCTTCAGGGGGCTGGAGAGGCGAAAGTGCAGTGACTCTGCGTTGGTCTGCCAGACACGTGTGGACAATTCACTGAGGTTTTTTTCATTCTCTGTGTCACAATGTAAGTCATCCTTGTAAAATATAATGTGTGTTTGTGCAACAAACACAAGAGCCAGGCCCACCTGGGTACTCACCCATGATGCATTGCTGCATCGGGGTGGCCTCTGTGCAGTGCCTGGGATGGAGAAGAAAATGAGTAGGGGTGGGAATAGGAAGAGAGGAGACTTGGGGAGCCACACTGAACCAGGCTTTTCATTCTAGTAGCTGTTTGACATGACAGAAATATTACAGGCAGTCGGATAGGGGTTAAGCCCTCCAGGGATCCAGTATAGAAGAAAAAAAAAAAATTGCAACTGTAGGAGACATGCTCCTCCACTGTAGGCCAGACCTCAAGACAAAAGAGGAAACAAATGCACCCACATTCCTCCTGAGGGATGACCATCCAGCGTTCACATTATAAATAGGCATCAGTCACTTTCAGAAAGCCAGGAAGAGTCACTAACCCAGCTCCCTGCAGGAAAAGGCCCTATTCTGTATTCATGCCTGTTCATGCCACTTCCCCATTTGATGCCAATTTAATCAATTTTACTTGAACAGTAGTGTTTATAATCTTACTGGTGAACCATAATTCTGTCCCACTTCATGCTCCCTTTGCACATTCCCATTTCCTACCTTGTACTGGCCTCACCTCATGGTTTTGCTCCATAAAAATCCTTAGTAAAGGTTTACTTGGCCACCCACTCAGGTGCCTTCAGTCCCTCTCTCCAGAAGAAGCTTTCCTTCCCCAAGTAAATATATTCTGGTCACAACCTCCTCTGTTCCTAAAGTCCATCCTTGAGTTTTAGAGAACACACACTCGTCCCAGGTATCTCTCAGGTTGGGAGTTTCATTCCCCTCTATCAGAACACTCCAAAGCTCATTCTTCCTCCTCTGCAAGGAGACATTTATGGATCCAATCAGGAGGCAGAACAGGGCAAGGAACAAGTACACCTCTGCCACTGAGAACACAGTGGCCCTTGCGGCCCCAACACTGCCCAGGAACTTTCAGGCCTTTAGAGAGGGCAGTGCCAGTCATGGAGGGGAATTTGTTCTGAGCTGGAGATTCTTGACTTGGCATACTTCCGAGGAAGGTCCCAGAAGGCCAGCCTGTTATGCTCCTTCTGCCTGCAGGGTCCCCACTGGGGTGAGGAGTCATGCAGTTACCCTTGCACTAGGAATTGTGGTGCACTCTTCTTTGGGAAATGTTTGTTTTTCAATACTCAGGATTATACCCAGGTCTTCCCACATAAACTACATTCTAGTCTTTTTTGTTTAATTTTTATTTTGAGACAGGTCTTGCTAAGTCACTGGGCTCAAACTTGGGTTCCTCCTCCTCCCTCACCTACCCCCAGAGTGCTAGGATTAAAGGTATGGGTCACTGTGCCCAGCTTCCTTGGGTGATTTCTGCGTGGCCAGATTCTCAAACACATGGAAGGGTTCATGCCTCTTTCCGTGTCCCTGTCTGAGATTTTTCTTGACACCATTGCAGCAGAAAAGCTTAGAATAGAGTCTTCTAGGGGTGGAAATATGTCCCAGGCTCAAGTTTGGACCTCTCCTACTTCAGAAAGGGATCTCACTTAGAGACTAAAATTTCAAATTTAAAGTGGGATCAACAAGGTGATCTGAAATCCAGTGTGACTGGCACCCTTATTAATGGAAGTGTCTTGAGATGGGGAGCAGGCAATGTGAAGAAACTAAAGAAGGCGTGATGGATTCACCAAGGGGAGCAGTTTGGGCCAGACCCTTGCTCCCTGCTCTTGGAAGGACCCAACTGCACAGCCCCTTATTCCAGAGTTCTCTTTCACTTCAAGAACTGTGAGACAGCGGATGCTATTGGACAAGCCTTGTCTGAAGCAGCCCTGCCCTGGCAAAGCAGCCTGATATGATGCAGGAAGCACAGATTTGACCATTTCTTGGCTTCAGAGCTCTTCTCCCTGGGAAAGCACCTTTTCTACCGGCCCCTGCGATGGCATTGCTACCGGCGACACTTACATCAGGCGCAGTCGCAGTATTCCATGAGAACAGGAGAGAGGAACCTTTAAAACTCAAGCCAATCTCTGAATAATGACACAAATGCACCATTAGCAAGAATGACACCAGAGCTGGGGGGTCCCTTCCCTGAAAATTTAACAGTATTGCCCCTCTAACTGCTTGGGAATTATAAATTATTAGCACATTTATCTAGAAGGCATAACCACAGGTTATTGGGGGGAATTTGTGTCCACGTAATTTGCCACCCATTCGGAGGCTGATAATTTCCTCTTTGTCCTAATGTAAATATATGCAAGTTGTATAAATCAATTGTAGTGTTAAAGCAATATTTTTCCTTGTAGAAAAATCAAAATGCTTCTTCCAACAACTCTAGCCTCTGACCCACCCTCACCCCACATGTACATACACACAGACACAAAGAACCCCAAACCAGAAATTCGACCTTTATATATCTGTGCAATTTTACTTTCTATCATATTTGGATACAAACATAATCTTTTTTGTCTATTAACCTTTTTCCTTTGAAAACAAAATAATTTTTAAGATTCTAATATATCACAAGTACTTCAACAAGTTGTTTTCAATTAATACCAGAAAATCTGTAGACAGAAATACCCTGGAAAACCTTGAACAGAGGAGTGAGGCTAGAAAACAGTCTCGACTCCCCTCTGGCAACAGGTTTGTCCCGCATTGCTAACATCTTCAGAGGCTCTACTGTAAGCCAGCCAGAGGTATTACTCTTTTCTTTCCAAATAATCTCACTACCCCGATAATGTCTAAACAGCAGATAGAGTACACATACAAAGTCTATATTCATGTTCATATTTCATTTCTGACCTGTTACAGTAGAGACAGAAAGAAGAAAAGAGAAGGAAGAAGAGGAAGAGGGAAAAGGGAAGAGGAAGAAGATGAGGTGGAGGAAGAAAACAGGGAAAGAAAGAGATGAGGAATAGAGGAGGGAGAAGATCAGTTAAGGAGGAAATATGAAGGCCAGCCAGATAGCTCAGTGGACTAAAGCACCTGCTTAGGCAGAGCGCAGCAGTGGAGGTTCAATCCCCAGCGTGCTGACTCGGCTCCCTGGGGTGCGCTGAGAAGGCGATTGAGACTGGGTGTGGTGGCGCATGCCTGTAATGCCAGCGCTTGGGAGGCTGAAAACCGGAGGATCACTACGAGTTGGATCTGTGTAGTGAGACCCTGTAGGTCCTGTACTAAATGGGAAAAAAAGGGGTGAGATGTTTTGCATTGTTTTCTCATTTCTCAAACGTGAATATATGTATTTATTATGGTTTAAGTACATATAATTTACAATAATAAGCTGATAATTTTCTAGTTAGCACAGCATGTAAAGGCTTGCTTCATCAGGTAATCCCCTTCTCCACTCAATCGGTTGTAAAGACATCCCAGAAGGACAAAGCTCGGGCTTCGAAGTCAGAGACCCGGTACAATCCAGGGACACCACGTAGCAGCTGTGTGCCCTGTAGGAAATTTCTAGGGCTTTCTAGGCTCAGCGGCTGTAGCTGAGGAAAGGGCTTATGTTCAGGGTGGTAAAGCACACAGGAGCCGCGCTGAGCCCTTGCTAACGAGGGGTAGCCCTGTGAAACGCCGTGCCCACTGCTGTCTGAACATGACCTCCCACGCGGCCCCGCACCACCAGCTCTGGGCCGAGGAGCTCTCCCTGGCGAAGCCTTTGGGCCCAGGAAGCTGTGGTGGGAGTGCTGCCCCAGGCCTTCCCGGGCCAGTGGGAGAACTGCGCTGTTCTCGCTCCACCTCTGGGGCTCTTGGCTCTTCCGATACTTCCTCCGGAAACCCTGCAACTGTGCTGTGAGAATCCCAGGCCATGCGCAGAGACCTGCAGCTGTCGGGGCAACAACGCCCATGAATCAGCCTGGAGCGATGCCTGCCAGATGCCCCGAGTGAGCAAAGACACCTCCAGGCAGTGCCAGGCGCATTCCCCTGAGGCACGCTCTGTCCTCCGCATCTGCCCAGCTGAGCCTGAGGACATCTGGTGTTATGCCCCTCGGGAATCCACGCCCAAGGAGCAGTGGGTGCGGGTCCGTGGTTGCCATGGCACACTTGGGTGCACAGCAACAGGTCACTGCAACAATGCTGGCAATGTGCCCAGAGCTGAGCAGTAGGACAACGAAGAGGCCTCTGCCCTTGGCAACGCAGATGTCAAGTATGGGGGATGCTGTTGGTCAGCGTGTACTTTTCCATTGTCTCTGTTACTCTTCTCTCGTTGCTGTGGCAAACACCCAAAATGAAGGAAGGAAAGGTTTTCTTAGCTCACGGTCACTGGAGACTTCAGTCCATACTCAGCTGGCTCCAAGGCAGAGCGGCACATGGCACGGGGCAGCCGTTCATGGAGGCAGCAAAGAGCAAGAGCGGAAGGGAAGAGCAGCAGCAACAATGGCTGCAGAAAGAGGAAGTCTGTCTCTTAAATTGCACCCGGGCTCTCTGCCTCAGGCTGGGTGCAGTACTCAGTAGTACTAAGTACTAAGCAGTACTAAGCCCCATAATCCCCAGCCTTGGATCACCCATAATCCCAGTGGATCATGAATTAATCACAAACTCTTGAAGTCCCCGCCCCATGACTGCATGAGGCTTTGGGGGATAGCTAGACACAGATCATAGTAACCAATTGGAAACAACTTCTCCAGGAGTCCCTGGGATACAGGAGCCCTTCAAGAGAAAGCAGAGTGCATGATCTGCTACTGCCCGTTGGTTCTATGCATTCCAGTCCCTGGAGAAGGGGAGGCAGAGCAGGCACAGAGTCCCTGACTGCAAGCAGTGTTCGCCACTGCTGCCACCCAACACCACACCCCTAAGTAGACAAGCACTTGATCCATGTTGCTCAAAATGTAAATATTTTCAAGGAAACTGGGACTCACTCCAGGGCAGGAAGAACCACAGTGATCTTCTTACAGTAGGGAAGAAGGAGAAACAGGAACAAGTTGGAAGCCATGCTTAGGTCTAAGAGAGCCCTAGTTAGCGACAGACCACAGAGGGCACAGGCTAGCTGAGACACATGAGAATAGGGGTTTCTTCACAGAAGGGAAAGGAAAAAGGGTGTAAGAAAAGCACGTCAGTGGTGTCATGAGTGGTACCCGCCCTGCTGTGGCAGCTGGTGAGGAGTCAGCCTGGTTGGCTTTGGGATCTGCCTGAAAGACTGGTGATCCCACTTCTGAGTGCATCTGACAGCTGCGGGGGGCATGACCTCGTGTCCAGGCTGTTCCTGGCCCTCCTTCACTGGCACCACTGCCCTGCCCTGTCTCACAGCTACCATGATGGAGGCAGCTTTGCTCTACCCTGCCCTTCTCCTGTGAAGTCTCCACCTTGGAGCCAACTCACCATACGTGGGCTGAATCACGTAAACCATGAGCTGGACTGAATTCTTTAAGTTAGCTGTTGTGCCCAGCAATGGGAGTTCCTGGGATGCAGGGGCTTCCTTCTTCCCTACTCCACCCACTTATTGCCACATCCACTGGAATGGGCGCCTGCTGTGCACAGGGTACTTGCTGGACATGGATGGTAACTGGCACAGGCAATGGATAGACAAATTAGGCCCATTCTCGGCCTACAGCAAATTTCCAGTTTCACCCACAAGCCAATCTCTGTCATCAGAACAGGTTTGCAAAGCCACTCTGTCCCCAAGCCCCCCTTGACTCTAGTCTGGGTGCAATCATTCATTTGGCCAATGAGAGAGAAGGAAAAAGAGAACTACGAGCGAAGCAAAAGTGTCTAAGCCACATCACTTCCCTGTTGTCACCGGTTGTATCTAGGTGTCCCCCTGTTATGGTTTGTGTCTAGTCGTCCCCCCAAAGCTCATGTAGTCATGGGGTGGGGACTTCTTGAGTTTGCGATTAACTCAAGATCCACTGGGATTATGTGTGATCCAAGGCTGAGATTATGAGTCTTAGTACTGCTGGGATTATGGGTGGGAGTACTACACCCCACCCTGCGGCAGAGAGCCTGAGTGGAATATAAGAGACAGAGAGACAGACCTACAGTAGTGATTGCTCTTTGTTACTGTTGCTGTTCTGCCACCATGAGCTGCTGTTCTCTGCCATGTGCCCCTCTGCCTTGGAGCCAGCTGAATATGGACTGAAACCTCCAGTAACTGTGAGGTAAGTAAACCTTTCCTTCCTTCATTTTGGATGTTGGGTATCTGTACCAGCAACGAGAGAAGAGTAACTAAGACACCCCCAAAGCCTCATGTAGTTCTAGGTGGGCTTCTTCAGAGGAGGCTGGACCTGGAATGTGTGGTGCTGGGATTGATTCATTGATTCAGCCCACAAGGGGCTGCTTCTCTGTTCTGCCTTATCTCTCTGCCGTGGCCACTCTGCCTCACACCCAGGCAGCTACAGCAGAAGCCTTCAAAGACTGTAGGCTAAGTCAGTATCCCCTCTTTCTCTGAGAGTGTTGGGTATTTTGTCTCAGGAACAACAGCAGCAAAAACGCCAGAATGTGTACATTATGAATCTTCATTAAGGAAATCATACCAAATTTGATTTCTTCCAACAGAAATGATAGAAGTGAAACATAAAACTAGATATAAACATATACCATTTGTGTAGTCTTATACATACTAACCACTCTTAACCTTAAAGAATTATGCTAAGTACAGGTAAGATTTAGCCCTCAATAAATATTTTTGGTACATTGGTCATACTTTCTGTAAATTAAAGTAATGAAAGAAGATAACGTCAAACTCCCTAAAAGACGCAAGCACATTAATGCAATAGAACAGAATAGGAGCGAATACATATGCAATTGAAAACACGCATACTAAAAGCAAGCATTAGTATGAATTTTAAAAGAAACATAAATCCAGACACAGAACTTTGACTTCCATATAGTACAACATAAAAAAAAAAATCTCCAAGGCAGCTCTATGTATATTTTTGTAATGCAAGAAGCTTTTAAAAATAAATTGAAGAAGAACATTAGAACAGAGCAATGTCCTTTGTATTCTGTTGGTAATCCGGAATAAAGAGGCTGTTTCTATGCTCTGGGAATGTTTAGAAGTTGTATACATTTAATTTATAAATAATTTTGAAACATTAAAAGAGACATAGTGGGAGTTTGTTCTATAAGTTAAACAGCAATTTGATCTCAATGTCATTAAAAATAAACTTTTCACCTGTTACTCATTTTCTTCTTAGCTACAAAATCATTGTTTGTTTAAATGAAAAGAGAAAAGCATCGTGGCCCTGTCTAGATAGTCCAAATAGAGAACAAATTGCAAAGGACCACGCAGGCTCAAAAGCAAATCAAAGAACTCTTCCAAAAACATGTTGAAAAGTCACGCAAGGCTACATATAACAATGAACCCTACAGCACAGCCCCACACGGCACATGGTGAAGTGCAAACCAAACTGCAAAGGACATCTGAGAAAAATCTTCCCATGTGGACCGTCTTTAACTGTGGACTTGTAACGAACTCTGAAAATGGAGCTCAGAATTACAAAAGGTCTTGCACAAACTCTGCCAGCAAAGCAAAAAAGTATTTTGCGGAGTGCTATTGGTTTTTGTTTTATTATGATGGGGGTGTGTTAGATCGTGTATGCATAATTGTGTGTTCGTTTAAAGTTTATGAAAATGCATGTAATCTTGGCATGGGCTTGCCTTTTCAATAGCTGCCTAAATTGATGCCCAGAAATAGTCCTTTAAACATTTACAAAATGAGAGGGCCAGTCTGACGTGGGTCATTCACATGAATGGCTGTATCATGGCCGTAGCTCCAACATTAAGTTTTTATACTTTGGAAACCAAAGCCTGGGTCTGTGTTTGCAAGCTGGCTGACAATTAGACCTCAGGGGACACTCCAGCCAAGGAAATGATAGAGAACAATAAGAAAAAGATGCCTCTGCCAGAATATAAATTGAGTCTTGGCAAATCGTAGAGTTCAGGTAATCACTCCACAATCAACAATCAGATGTCTCCTTATTGCAAAGCCCCTTTCCCAGACCACACGGGAAGAGTCATGCCCTTTTTCTTGCTTCCCCCCCTCCTCTTTCCTTCTTTCTCTCTCTCTTTCCTGTCTCCCTCTCTCTTTCTTCTCCTTGCTAACTTCCCCTGTTCATCTCACAAGCAACAAAACCTCATCCTATTTTTAAATCCCCCCCCCAAATTCTTCTTCTAGCACCCACCAAGACAATATGTAGCTCGCTGCTCATCACCTCCAAACCTCCTAAATTGCTGGATTGTATTATGCGCCTCTTTCCACGGCCTACCAGGGCCGAGACACAAGCTTCCTTCCACCTCTCCCTTGCGCCCTCTCCTAAGTGCCTTTACTGAGTGTTTGTTGACAGCTCTTTCTCATCCTGCAGCACTCGCCTTCTTACCACCAGACAGGCTCCCAGATCTCCCAAATCCTTCCACCCTGGATGGTTCCAGTAACGTGCTCTCTTCATTCTCCCATGACTCATGGTCACTTCTTGCACCTTTTTCCAGTTCATATTACTTCCTTCTCTCCATAAAATATTGGTTGTTTCAAAATGGAACAAAACCCTCTTTTAAGTCTACTTCTGTTCACTTGGTTTCTGGTTCAGTTCTCAAGCTTCAATTCAGCTCTACTCGAAGGCTTCCTGATCTTTTACTTACTGATTTTCCTCCCTAACTTCAAGCCCACATCGTCACCTCCATATGAAATGGTTATACTTGGATACTCCACCACCCCTCCTATGGATTGATATGGTTAGAGAAGGACCCCAAGGGTTCATGTGTTGAAACTGAATCCCCACTGTGAGGTATTAAGAGGGTGGAAATGTAGCCTGACTCTGGTGTTAGAAATGAGGCCTCTGGGAAGAGAATGGGCCTAGATAAGGTCATTAGGGAGGGGCCCCATGATTCAAAACTGATGAATTTATAATAAGAAAGACTAGAAAATATGGATGTGTGCACATGCACGTACACACACACACACACACGCACACACACACACACGCACAATCTGTCTCTCTCTCTCCATGTCTAACCAAGGATGCCCTGGACCACCTTGGGACACTATCAAGAGCAGGCCCGTGGCCAGATGCAAATGCTTAAGCTTTTCAAACTGTGCGCAGAACAGACATTTTCACTGTACCAAAGCAGAACAGACTGATGCCAGCCCCTAGGCCTTTTTTTTTGAGACCTCTGTCCCTTTTGTCTCCATTATTCACCTTCTGTCTTAGTTACTTTTCTCATTGTTGAGACAAAATACCCACAGCCACAAGTTCAGGGAGGAAGGGCTCAGGAGCTCACAGTTTGTAGAGCTTCATTCCATCATCAGCTGGCTCCAAGGCGTGGTGGTTTTGTACAAAGAAACAACTCATGCGGATCAGAAGATAACAGAAGCAACGTGGCAATGGAGGAGACAAGATTCCTTCTGTCCCTCATAATGCAGGCAGCTTACATGCCCAGGAGCAGTGTGACACTCACACCCTTCATCCTAGCCAGAACTATCCCAGCCAATCTGTACACTAATCATACCCGCTTAGTGTCAGCATCATACACTCTAGATTCCACCACCTCTGAAATCATGAGTCTTTGGGGAGGGGGGGACAGCTAGACACAAGCCACACACGCTCAGTGTCCTTATTCTTGTATTAGTCGCTTTTCTGTAGCTGAGCCACAATATCCAACACCCACAGCTTAGAGGGGACATTGAACTTGGCTCGCAGTGTCCAGGGACTCAGTGTGTGCTCACTAGCTGCCGAGAAGCACCACAGAAAAAGGCCTGATGGAGCAAGTGTGCTGATTCCATGTGGCTGGAAAGCAGAGTAAGAGAACAACACTGAGAAGAAAGGGCCAAGGGCCATACACAGCACCTAAGGCCATCCCTCCGCAGTCCAGTCATCCCCAGCCGAAAGTGCTTTGCTGATCTTCTGGGCATTCTCAATCCAATGAGGCTCAGGACTAGGGTCACAATCCTGATTCGAGTGGCCACCACCTTTGGCTCAGGTTCCAGGAAGAGCTGCCAGCTCCTTCCATCCCTTTCCCTCCTCAACTCTTTTGCCTAGCCTCCTTTTAAACACATTTTTGAAAAGCACTACCTTGACCATATATCCCCTTTTCTAAAATGTTTAATATAACTCGCTCCTCCATTCCTACACAATAAAGCTGAAATCTGTTTCGGTAGCACTCCATAGCCTCCATCAATCGCTACTGCTGTCACTTCCTCTGATTCTCATCACCTGACCTGTGCTGTCACCGACTTGAAAGCAAAGGCGTGGTCTCCACAGTCTCAGGTCCCTTCGTCCGCATCTTTCTCCAGCCTGCAACACCTCCGTATCCACATTCATCCTGCGAAGTCAAGACTTACAGCAGCTGACCGCACAGTACTCCCTCCTATGCCCCCACTGCTCACCCTCCAGAAAGACCTCAGCGATGCCATCTGCCCTGTGTAGAAGTACTTAGAACACGCCCTAAGTTCCTCAGTCAGTGCCTCGAAAGCCAGAGATGCGCGTCTTTATGGCGTCTACCAGGGTGTTTGGAACAAGGGAGCTCGCTCTTGTTTTCTTCTATTGTAGAGCAACATGTACTGGCACCACAGCCCTGTCCTTGAAACTTCCTCCCACGTAACTTCTGTGGCTTCTCTGGACTCTATAGGAGCCCTTGTCATTTGTAAGCTTCATGATGCTTTGTTTTGGCAACAGATAAATGGTCGGCCCTACTACATTGAAGTCACATACAGGCCTGCTCTGTGGCCCTGTGGTCAGAGACCTTGGACACCCATTAGCTGACTGCCTGATGTAACATTGTTTTTTGTTTTGTTTTGTTTTGTTTTGTTTTAAAAAAGCTGATTTCCAAGCGCAGTGAGGTGAGAGTCTGCAAATCCACAGGAAGCAGCCATGTGCGGGCACCTACTTCTGCCCGGAGCCTTGCGAGCCCACAAATCCTGTCTCCAGCGTGGAGTATGTTCTTGCGTTTTTCCTCCGAATAAGTGCAGCTCCCTTGGAAACAAGACCTTCATTCATCGCCTCGGAGCTGGGGTCATTCCCCAGTCTAACAGAGCTCCATTTTCTCAGGCCCTCTGCTCCTCTTGCCTTAAAACTTTCTTTACTTCTCAAGTTTGTCCAGGGACTTACTACCAAAAGCATAGACATATATACTGTCAGCAATACTTCAAGGACATCTGCTTTTCACCACGAAAGTGACATCACGTCCCGGTGAGAGGAGCAGAAGCATCTTCCAGGAACTCCGAGATGGACAGCAGGCGCTTGATTTCATTGGTTCCCTGGAATTAACAGAAAACATTTATATTTATCTAGAGCCAACTATCTTGGGAGCCTCTGATGCAGCTTAATCCAGGATGCTGTGCACAGCAGGATTCTTCCTCCAGTAACTAACCCAGTATCTTCTTGTTTCCTGCATAAATTCCTTTGTGAAGGACAAAAACAGGGCTACTTGTTCTTTTTAAGAGAATGAGGCTTTTTTGTTTTTTTTTTCTTTTCTAAGCCCTACAAGCTCAAAATGAAACTCAAAGCCAGCAGTCTTAGAAGTACTGTTTCAGGCTATCAGTGGAGGTAAAATTAGGGTTGAATTAAATAATTTGATATCTTCATATTCTTTGCCACATGTAGTGTGTGGCAATTTAGAAATAGCTGGTCCTGGGACCTTCTCAGTCCCTTGGAGGACATAAGGAACTTTCAGAACTTACATTAACTCTTTCTGACTATTCTGGGACCTATTTCATAATTGAAAGATGATAACAATTGACTAAGTGGTCCCTGGCTTAACCTGAATATAACAATATAGTTTTCGAAAGTGCTCATCTTGTTATCCTGGGAGCCATCTCCATGGCATAAATCTCAGCACAAATATATAAACATGCTACATTTTCTCCGGCCAGAACTCCCTGAGGCAGAGACAAGCACAAAGGAAATATTCATCTCCAGCTTGGCTCCTCCTATGGGCCAATCTGTCTAACGGCCTCCAAATTTCTCCCACCTAATTCACGGTAATTCTGAGAATGTCTTACAAGTGTTCACAGATAATGGGTCCCCTGGCCTCACATAATTAACATACTAATTAACATATTCCATAACAATTTGGATTTTGGCAAAAGTGCAATCCTATGGCAGCTTTATATAGCCCTTCATCCAGTAACTGTTTATTTAATTTTTTTTTTTTTTCTTTTAAGTGTTACATGTGGAACAAATTGCTGGGCACTAGGGATTTAATGAGTGACTTCAAAAGCTTTGCCTCTGTCCTTGAGAAGTTTGTAGGCCTCACCTTTTTGTCACTCTGCCTCCTGCTTGCCAAGGCCACATGGTCCCTGTGAGGACGCTGCCACCTCCACCCACTACCTCCCTTGCACTTTGCTTGGCCTCATGGTCAGCAGACAGAGCACCTGGGGTAATTTCAACTTGTTGTTCTTTAGCTTAATAGGACTCAGGTACCCCTAAAGTGGGCTGCAAAACAATTCCACAGCCATTACATCAAACTGCATTCAAAACTATCCCTTCCCCAGAAAAAGCGATTCCAGATCAAGTGCATGCCCTTCCTCTGCTCTCGGGGTAACCCCGGGTCCAGCATCTGCCTCTCTGTTTCAAAAATAAAATGGTATGTTGGTTCGTGAACTTGATTCTCTCCACAATTCTGGTGTCAAACTGAGTTGGAAAAGAAACAAATCGAATCCAATGGTTAGGTCTAATATTGACCTTTTGGAGAAATCCGATCTGTGTTCCTGTCCGTTTAGTTTGCAACCAGAATTCTGGGAAGAACTGAGCTAGCGAACCAAAGTGTCACTGCACCAAGAAATCAGGAGCTCATCTTCTACTTTTGATTGCTATTTGAAATAAATTTCTTATTCCAAAAGTTCATTGATTTATCCATATTGCAAATGCAATAAATTGATAGTACTTTGTCTCCTTTCCTTTGCCATAACAAAATACTTGTGACAAAATAACTTAAAAGGAAGAAAGGATTATTGTGCCTCACAGTTTCAGGGATTTTGGTCAACTTTGCACATTGTCTTTGGGCCTCTGGCCAGGCAGAACACCTTGGTGGGGAGCACGCAGCAGAGGAAAGCTGCTCAGAATGCAGTTGTCAGGAATCAAGAAGAGGAAGAAAGGGGCTGGAGTCCCGGAGCCCCTTCAAGGGCTCACTGCCAGTGACTGCACTTCCGACCACTCGACCTCACTTCCTAGAGCTTGCAGCCTCCCAGGGATGTCATGGGCTGTGAAATAAGCCTGTAACACACATCCTATAAGGCCATTGCAGATCTGAACCATAACAGATAGGAAAACAGTTAAGGACTTTTGGACAAATAGATCATTTGTTTGTCTGGTTTTACCCTGTCAGCAGAGCTTCTCATGATGCAATGACACCAAATCAATGAAACCCAAGGTCTAATGCAAAATTTTCTCCTCTTTCTTTAATGCCATCTGCAACCATTTCAAAATACAGTGTTTACAATGCCAAATGCCAGCTGATTTAAAAATCAGTGTCATATCAACAAGGATTTAATAATCCCTGGAGAAGATAAAAACAGATCCAATTCTAGTCCTAAAAGCTGTGATACAATATGACAGGAAAGGCTGTGAGTCTCGCAGCAGTGCATATCTCCATCCAAGCTTCCACTCTGCCCCTTACCAACTGTGGGCCCTGGGCAAGCTGCTAGAATTCTCTGAGACTGTACTGAAAGGGGAGCCAAGAATGTCTAGATCAGTGAGTGTTCACCTGCAGGGAGGTTCCACACTCACTGGGCAACGCACGATCTGGCACATGTAAATTTGCTCTCTGGTAGCGAAGTATAAACCTGACACTACATGGACTAGGATGAATGCAGAGATGACTGTAACAGGAAGCTCAGGGAGCAGGTGCCACTGTGCATGTGGAGTCCATTCACAGAGACCTCCGTGGGAAAGGCCAGCTACTGCCAAGGTGATCAGAGAGGGCTGCACTAAGCTGGGTAGAACGAAGGTTTATGTACTTGGAAACACACTGCAGAAAGAGAAATGGAAGAGCCAACTCTCTGTAGGAGAAAGGCAAGCAGAGGGCCGCCTGCCAGAGAGCATTCAGCCTGGTAGATGTTCACTGGACAGAAGCAGTGCCACGGGGACCGCCATTCATTTGCATAAGCCAAAGGCAAAAGAATTTAAGATTCAAACACAAATTTCCACTTCCTGGATAAAGCAATGCCCACAGAGTCTTTTTCTAGGATGGTTTGACCTTACCAATCAATGTATTTCTGGAAAACAGAGCTCAGTTCCATCAACCTCAGCCTTTGCACTCATATCAGACCCCTTTCCTGGCCAGCATCCCATGGCTTTGCAACCTCTATGACCTCCACTAACTGCTGGAGGGAGGGGTTAATCCTACTGTCAGACTGAAACCCTGCTATGAGCAATAAAGCTCTCTCTTGTTTTATTTTTTAACAAACAATGCAATTTATTAAGGACATAATGGAAGAAGGGATAGAAGCCCTTCTCACCCAGCAGCATCATAGGATTCCTAGATTAGAGACAAGAGGAGGGGTTTATATGTTGTCCTAGACAAAGGTGTCTATGGGGGCTTGGTTAAGAACCATTGGTCTTATTCTACAGTATGCAACCATTTGGGGAGAAAATCAATGATTATACAGCAAATTTTTTCACTGCATCCCTTTCTAGAGATCTAGAAGCAAAGGACTTTTTGTCATTCACTGTCTTTCTTCACAGCCACTAATTACTCCTTTTACTCAACTTTTTCAGGCAAGATTCTTAGAGCAAGGCCAAGCAGGCCACACTACAAATCCAAGCACACCCAGGTGCATATCTATAGGGGGAGGGTCCAGGAGCCTCATGGGAAGGAGGGGCTATTTGGAGAGTTTCTTCTTAATCACCTTTTCTTCAGAAATGGGAAGAGGTAGGCAAGAATTTACCTATCCAAAGAGCATCAGAGACCATCACAGCAGGCATAGCCCATTTAAAAAAATCAAGATTCACAAAAGTAGGCTGACTGAACAGAGCCAGACGAGCCATCTATTAGACACTCACACATAGACTATTCTGTATTCTAGAAACCCAAAACTTCAGTCACAGAGAATATAAAATAAATGTAGACAAAGTGCAATAATCACTGACTTTGCAAATGCCTTGAAATGTTTTATAAATTACTTTGTAAGAAAAGACCTTTGCTTCAGTATTCTTAACAATGAAAAGTTATTATCTTTTTCATAAGTGGGAGAACCATTTTAAGCACATATCTTGTATTTGTGAAGAAGTGGGCTTAGAGAGTAGGAAGATGAGTTTATTAAAATTCATTGCAGTTCTCAAACCACTGCAATCTCTAACCACCATCTTGTTCTGCTGTAGCCTCCACCTGCCTGCAGAAGCAGCCAGGCCTGGCCTCAGTCAAAGAGGTGTTTCCAGCCCCTGTGGGTTGCGATCTGTGTTCTGGTGCATTTCATCCTTCGTGTAACATTTGATGGAGCCCTGTGAGTTCAAACTTGAATTTTTAGGTGTAAGATCCGACCTCTCAGCATACTCTCGCATTTCAAATATATTAAATAAGGTCAAAAAGAAAACAAGCATCCATAAATATACATGAGAAACATGTACTATTGATGTTTGAACTTGAGTTGGTCCTTTTTTCACTAAACAAAATGATAGGACTTTAGCAATGGTTGTCAGATTGCATAGTGTTGTCTTCAACTTAGTCATTCAGGTTACCAGACATAAGCATGCAAAGTTGGTCAAAAAATTATAAAAGCAGCTACATCAAGGACAACAATGTGTAAAGCAAAAATCGCACTTGAATACTTGTCATCTTGGTCTTCTAAATGCGTATAATTTCTAATGTCATATCAATTATTACTGTACTATCTTCAAAATAATTTTTTAAAAAGAAAAACAAGAGGGACAAGAACAAAAATTTAAGGTTTCTGGAAAACAAACAGTAATATTCACTCATATGTCCAACCTTACATAGCTATATCTGTTAATCTGAGCAACAGACTTGACAACAAAAATAAATAAACTATCAATCACTGTTAATCAGCTCTTCTTGTTCTGAAAACCTAACATATGCATTGTCATGTGTCACCCTGTTTCTGCCATTGTTTCTATGTTTTGTTCTTGCTTTTGTCTTTTACTTTTCAAAATGAAATAATAAAGTTAAATTTAATTTAAAAAATTAGAAAGGAGAGAAGAAAAAATTCAAGTATTAACTGCTCCTTTCAATGGAGCAGCACAAATCAGCAGTACATAGTACTCCTGGGTATGTACATATAGATTCCTTTTCCCCTCCTTTCTTCTCTCCTCTCCCTCATGCCAGCTGTTCCCCCCCTTGAATAGGTTCTTTGCCTTTCCCAGTATCTACTGGACCTTTTAGATGTTTTAAACTCATTCAAGTACTTGCAGTAGGGAGGCAGTACAGTGTCTAAACACGCAGGTCTGATTTATATCACTCCTGAGTATCGATCTGAGTACTATGGCATGCGGCATCCTCCTTGGGGGGAGGGGACTCCCCAAAGATGACAGCGTTTGAGACAACAGAACAATGATCACTTTCTACAAACCTAAAGTCATTCTTACAGTTTGGTGGCTTTTCCTTGTAAGTTTTGTTTGTTTGTTTGTTTTGTATTTAGGACAGGGTGTACAGGATGTACAGGGTCTCACTGCACAGACTGGACTCACAGTGATCCTTCTGTTCACAGTCTCCCAAGTGCTGGGATTACAGGGCATGTCACCGCAGTCTCAATTGCTACCTCGGCGTACCCGGGGTGGGGCCAACATGGCAGGCCCGGGGATTGAACCCCCAGCCCCTAAGCCTGCAAGTGTCTAAATAGGCACTTTAATCTGTTGAGCTATTTGGCCAGCACTTCCTTGTAAGTTTAAAGCAAGAGTATGAAAATTTTATAGAGGAATATAAAACATTATCATATATGTACATAATATTGATACATTTCTGTGAAGGCTATTTTAAGTCAAATGCCACCAAAAGGTAAAATAGATTAGCTAAGTTATTGTACTTACTTGTCCTTTATGCCAAAACATTTAATCACATTTCATCATTGATTCCCAACTTTAAAAAAAAACTCCTTGCCTCACTACTGATTCTGGAGATCCTACGAAAGAAGAGACTCCCAGTAGGTAGAGACTTAATCTTTTTTCTAGCAATTTTTAAAGCCAAATCTTGAACTGTTAACAACTCTTAAATCTGTCCATAAAGAGGTTTTTAAAGAACACAAGAATGTATATTGATTATCCTCGGAACAAGCTTTTAAGAAATGAAACATGATCTATTATTCTAAAGCTTTTGTGATTGTTTTTCTAGCCTGGAAAAGCAGGTGGTTAAGCAAACTGCATCAGTGTTCTTAGGTGTAGGTGTTGACATTCAGGCATGATATTTTCACTCTGGGTCAGGATTAAATCATTAAACACTAGGTTGCAGATCCTAAAAATCTTTGAAAATGGTTTTAGACATCCAGACACTTAAATAAAAAGAGAGCTGGGTACTTCATCTAAAAAGAGTCAGAGAGGAGAAAGTGCTGCTTTTGTAGGAGTTATCAATTGCTCTAGTAGTTGACAATTTCACCCAGATGGAGAGAGTGTCCAGCACTCAGGGACCTTTCCTGGGGTTTCCCTCTATTTTATAAGCCCACCTTATTAAATTCCCCTAATGTGGCAGCTGTCGGGAGAGGCAAGCTAGAGTGATGTAGGTAACAGTAACTGCTGGCACCAGCCTTCTGAGGACTTATCGTGTTTGAGAAAGAAAACATTGTCAGGGGATAGCATAACCTCCAGGGTAATAAAGTGGCCAGACACCTGGAAGTGATTACGTGCACGGCTGAGATTATCCATCACGCTCCACTCTCCCTCTCTTGCAAAGACCTTTGTTCTTATGCTCTCGGTAGCTAACTTCTGGGCTGAAAAGCTTGCTTCACGAGTGGCGTTTTCCACTGAGGCCTTCCACTTACTGCCATTCCCACATGATGCCGATCGCTTGTTTGCACAGCCCGGCGACAAACCTCAGAGCCGCTGTAAGAATCAGTTGGTTACTCAGCTTACACGGGCCGCTGCATCAATCACTGTCCAGCCCAAACAAGCACCCCTTGCCCACCAGCTGCGCTTGCAGGAGCCCAACCCAGGTCCTTGAAAAGGAGCTGTTTAAACACCACTTGCCATTCAGGGCTTAATTTAATATTTTTCTAAATCAGATTATTGCTTGTAAGCCCTGATTGTTAAGTTCCTTCTGACATTTATTTGCATCCAGATCCCATTACTCATTAGGCCACTGGGCTGCAGGGCATCGGTGTAGCTGGGCCCGGGAAGCCAGAGAGGACTTTTGCCCCCCAGTCTGGGGTGACAAAAACAACTGTATCTTCTGTGAACGTGCTGGAGCTCTGGAAACATTTGCAGTTTTCCAATAATTCCTCTAATGCTTGTTAACTGAATTGAAGAGCAGTCTGGTCGTGAGTAAAAGTCACAACCCTGTGACTTAGATTCATGCTCTGTTATCTTTCTGGCAAGCAGTCCTAAGCAATCCTCTTGCCTCAGCCTCCCAGAGGGCTTGGCTCATCAGTGCCCAGCAACAGGCCTGGCAAATGTGAACTCTTGAGTCACATCATATTTGTGAAAAGTTCCAACTGTATTGGAAAACACATTAAAACAGTCGAATGAAGCAGTCCTGTTCCTCTGGAGTCTTCATTTGAAAGTTGTCCCTATTAAAAAATAATAATTAATAAAGAAGGGGATTGTACTAGAAAGGCCCAAATCAGGATTGCTTATGAGAAAGTCAGCAGCCCTGGGCCTCTCTGTCTGTGGAAGAACTTTAAAGAGATTTGGACTAAGGTCTACAGAGCAGGTTCCAGGTATCTTTCTTCCTGCAAACCATGGCTTCCAAATGGTTTAATGATTGACATTTGAAAAGCCAGCTTCAGTTATTTCTTATCCAAATTCTATAAAAGATGTGGCTACTCACAGCTCAGTTTGAAGTCAACAGGCCATTTCTTCCATGGATAACTTGAGGAGATACAAAACCAGGCTCCTTTTCTTGGCCACTTTTCAATGGCAGAGATTTTGGTAGAAAAAAAAAAATACTTGTGCATCTATATATTCCAAAATGAAATGCTCACGTCCAAATGTGTGCTTGCCTACTGATTTTATTCTCAGAAAGCTGAAGATGAGAAAGAACCTGCAGGCTGACAGGACAGGTGAAAAAGGACCTCTGTCCATACAAAAATCTGTCCTCAACCCCAATCAGACCAGAAGCAATTTTGAGCCCTCGGCTTCGTCTTACATTGCCCCCCCCCCCAGTGCCACGACCCACCCTAAAATAACAGCCTGCCAGTCGCGGGTAACTGAGCTGACTGCCTATATATTTAAATAGTGCTCTATTTCAATCTTTCTCAAGGCAAAATCATCACAAAGAGCACAGTGCAGAGCACTGAAAGCCCTGAGCAGCTGGGTCAGTGTTTCCCCCTTGTTAATTCACCCAACGACCCACAGCTAGGTAGACCAGACTCCATCAATTCTATTTTTGTTCTAGGACAAATTTCTGAATTAAAGGCCATTCTGAGCTTTCCTATATTAGGATTCAGAAACATTTATGTTCTTCCACTGCCACAATGAGTGCTATAAATATTTCCAATCAGAAAAAAATAAGCTGGTTTTGTAAGTGGCATACTGATCTAATGGCAATAGCTTGTCCTCACTCTTGGCTTTAAACTTCTGTGAATCCCTGCCTCTACACCAAGCAACTTTTTGAACAGTAAAACTGCTGTTCTCATTCAATTAATCTCTTCGGTCATCCAGGATAGAGGTGCTGAGCCTATGGCAAAGGTGTTGATTTTCTTTTAGACAAAAGATGTTAATGTACAAGTTTTTTTTTAATTTTTCCTAAACTAAAAGCCTCAGCATTCAGTTTTAATTGTGGGGTCCGCACTCAGCAAAAAGTGGGTTTGGGGTGTACTTTGGGCACCTGCCTCTGAAAGGTTCACCTTCACTAGTCCAGAGAAACCATCTCCCAAATTTCCAGCCATTTGAGTCACCAGGGGAAGCTTTTCAAAGTGGCCAGATCCTTCTGGACCAACTCCTCTGATTGTTTAGGGCTCAAGGGGCCTGGTTACTTACTTTGTGGTGAAACTCTGCCGGTGATCCTGAGAACTAAGATCGCAGGACTCACGGACCTGAGCAGTGACTCTCCATAGGCCAGATCTCACTGGCCCACTCATCACCAACCACAGCCCCAAGACTCCAGTTTAGCAGGCTGAAGGTTTTTTTTATCTTTTCTTCTTTTAAGTATTCGGCACAGGGTCTCACTACGCAGGCGGGCCTCATAGTGATCCTCCTGTCTCATCCTCCTCAGTGCTAGGCTTACGGGCATGCACCAACATGCCTGGACTTGGTGGCTGGCACAGTGTGCCTGGGGTTCCAGGGCTGGCATGGCATATAGTACTGGGCATCGAACCCGGATTCTTCCGCTTGCCTGAGCAGGAGCTTAGTCCACTGAGCTATCTCCCCAGCCCAGCACTAAAGTTTTGAGGGCAAGACTTATGCCACTGGCAAAAATTATTCAGATAATTCTGGCGTGCACTGCCAGAGATTTAATTACAATTATCGCCTTCACATAGCACCATTTCCCACTCCCCTAGCTGGTCTCCCTATACATTTTATTAATTTCAAGTGCAGGACAGTGAAGAACCAAGATCAACAAGTGCTGCCAAGAGACTATTTTGCCTTGTTCACCTGTCTTCAAATAAAAACATTCAGTAAACTAGTCCCGGGAGAGCGGAGCTTTTAGTTTTATTGAAATCCCTTCAGCGTAAGGAGGGCCCATAAACTGTTAGGTGTCTGGCTCAGGGTTTAACAGTCTGTCTGTCTCAGGCCCTCAGCCGGGGTAGCAGCAGCCTGCATCCTTCCGCTGCAGGTTAAGCTTTGCTCCGACTGCCAGTGAGACGGAGCGCCGCAGATGGCAGCAACCAGAAATCGAGTAACGGAGGTCTGCGCGCTGCGCGCTTGTATCGCTGTGATCCGCAGCGCCGCTGCATGCCCCTTTGCCCTCTGTGGTAGGATCAGAATGACAGCCCAATTTATCAGCTGTGAGTATTGGTGTAAACAACTTCAAGGCTGGGGTATTTTTCATATCCCCTTGGAAACTGTCATCAGGTCCACGGAGTAGCAAAGAAACCACTGAGCCATTTAGGAAACTGTCAGCAGGTGGACCAAGAAGTGAAAGATGGGCGCCTCGGAAGGGACCTAGGAGAGCGGCTCCAGCTGGCTGCAGAGCGAGGGACGCCGCGGCTCAAGCGCAGCTCCGCACGCCGCCCTCAGCCACGCAGGCAGCTGCTCCCTGCAGCAGGAAATTTCCGGGCGCTTTCCTTAGCTGTGAAGCCTTTGGATCTCAGCAAGGTCGTGTGTGCCACAGTTGCCAAAAGTGCAGACTTTTGGATTTTAAACTTGCATCAGAAACTCTCAGCTGAGTCCTCCAACCCTCGCTTTCTGAAAATGATTAAAATCCACTGTTTGGCATCATACACGGAGTCAACGTCTGGCAAACTTCCTTCCTCTATGTCACCGTGCTGTTCTTAAAATAAATACGCATCTGGAGTGTCAGTCACCGCACGAGCTGTTTACTTAGGTACCGGAGGACTTCATTTGCTTAGGGGAAGAGGCAAAGATTTACCTTTATAGAGAGAAGTAGTTTGAAAACATAAGGGCTTTGTGCTAGTCCAGCAATCACCAAATCACCTCCCGGCCCACTGCTTCACCACTTAAGGGGTCTCGTTAGAAGGCAGCTTAGTCTCCGGCCACCGGGAGCGCGGTCCGAAGAGCCGGGAGTGCGGCGACACCTCCACCACCAGAGGTGCTTCTTTTTTACTGCTTCTGGAGGGTGCTTTTAAGAAATAAAATGACTTCAAAATTTTTGAAATACTAGAAAACTGTAGTATCCTATTGTCATGTTGGGTAGCTTTCTTTTGCTATAACAAATGCCTGGGTGAGAAAATTACAAAACGAAAAGGGGTTTATGGCTCGTAGCTCTTGGGCTCCAGTGAGCCCATGATCAGCCGGCCTGTGGCTCAGGGCGTGGGGTGGACACCACGCAACAGCAGGAGTATGGGGCCCGGAAATGCCTGCTCGGAGGCAAAAGGAAGTAAGGGGGCGCCAGGAGCCACGCCCCCTACCTGAAGACCTCCCTCCCAGGGGATCCCCTCTTAAATAAGGTTCCACCACCCCCCGATTGCATACCCTGGGACCAAACCTTGGGGACCACTCAAGGTCCAGCAACAGCAATTAATTTTGCACTTTGTGGGGTTATTTTTAAAGTAGTATGTTATAAGCAAAAGCAGGCAGATTTGGAGCTTGTTCTAGCAACTTAACATGTTATTACGATCAGGAATGCTTTTGTCACTGCAATGCTCTTTTGTGCTGTATTTTTAATGATGACTGGAATTAATTTGGGTCAAAATGGTACGATATATGCATTGTTTCACTGGTGTCAGACCATGAAAGTATAGATAGAGACCAAAACATATAATGGGTGTTGGAAAAAATTGGAGAGGAGAACAGGAAGGGGGAGAGGAAAAGGAAAGGAGGAAAAAGTTTTAAAACGTAAAAAAAGGGAAAAATAAAAACAAAAAACAAAATTTTCATAGTGAAGGGAAGGCAGGGGAATGGGGAAAAATAAGTTATATCATGTACAGATTCAATTAACTGAATACAATCATCTGTACCAAAAGTGTACCAAGAAAATCTGATTGAAAAATAAATATATAAATATAAATGTGTAACATTTTAAAAATGATGTGATATAAGGAAAAAATATAAATCCATCCATGGAATAAAATAGGAAATGATTGAAAAATAAGAGGTCACATCTTTAAGTATGCTAAACTTATTCAATCAACAAGCAATTCAAGATTATCTAAAATTTTGCATTCACTTCACTGAGATGATTACTATTCTTTCTTTTGTATTGACTACTGTGGCTCACACTCATTCAGACCATCCTCCTAAATGTTGGCTTCCCTGAGAACAAAGCAAAAGGATAAAAATGAAAGGGAATGCATCCAATTTTTATCCCCAGCCCAAATGGCTCTGGTCAGGCCCTCATTTTTCTGAGCCAGCAGAACTCTACTTGTTTTCATAGCTGCACTCACTGATGCTCCAGCCCTTCAGAAAAGAATTAATTTGTGTGCTGCAGCAAACAGATGTTTTCCAAACCACTTTGCAGCCTGGAATTTATGATGCTGAAAGGGGGGCGTGGTTCTGGGTCAGAGTGCTTCTCAGTCAGGTTCAGTTATTCACACACAATTCAGAGGCTTCCTACAATATCGCCTACATGACCTAATTTTGGTGTCTTATGCATGATTTGGGGTGCAGTTCTTTAGGTTTGTAATTTGGCTACTCACCACCACAAATAATGCAACATGCTGACAACCCAATTCAAACATCATGATACCACCAAGAGTAGCACTCTTTTCAACATTCAAGGTCAAGGGACAAATCTGAGTTAAACCTAGCATGTCCCTTCTGTCATTTCTTCTGCTCAGCATGTGAAAACCAACTATCTGAACACAGAGCTACAGCTCCACACTATTTACTAACCCTAAAGAATGTTGTTTGTTCTTGTAATCTGTGGGTTTTATTTTAAGTGACAGATTATAGTTGAGATATATATCTATATCTATATCTATATCTATATCTATATCTATATCTATATATATATATATATATATATATATATATATATATATATATATATATATATATATATATATATATATATATATATATATATATATATAGAGAGAGAGAGAGAGAGAGAGATTCCCATTTTGAAAAGTTCCTGAATAAGGATTCCTGCTGCAAACCTTGCATCAAGAAGAGGAAGCATCGGCTCACAGAGCAGAAAAGCAGGGCTGCAACCTGCATTAGCTAGAGACGGGGAAGCGGCCCCTCCACCCCAGCCACACTCGGTCATCTGGCTGTGCAGCCCTCCTGGGCTTCCGCACCGTGATGCTTGCTGTAAACAGCCTTGCCATGGTGCTGAGGGAAAAGCAACTTCCTTTTCCTAATTAGAAATGAATTTTCAACCCATTATACTTCTATAAGCTTTTCCTAAAACAACTGTCCACAACATTTTATTAATCTCTGAAGTACTCCCAGATAGGAAATCGGAAAAGCAGATCAAATCTGCCCATATCTCAGGTCTCTGGTGTAGCAGCAGTGATGTAATCCAGAAGGAGAAGCTGCTGGGTGCTGTGGCTTCCGTTCCCTGGGTCCTGACTTAGCCACAACCTAAAAGGTGTGCCCTGCCCTAAGTCCTGCTCCTCCCCTATTTCTGAGAAGGGGCCAGTGGTTCTCTCCACACTGATAGCCCTTTGTGAACAGAAACTCAAGTTCTGTAGCTTCAACTATGCTTCACTACAAGGATAAGACTAGGAATCCCAGCACTCTGGGAAGCTGAGGCAGGAGAATGGCAAGTTTAGAGGCTGAGCTGGATGCCTCAAAATAGAAATTCAGCACAGGCTTCTTGTATAGCTCAGTGAGAAGACCTTGGCTCCACTCCCCAGCACTGTGCATGCCTGCGCGCGCGCGCGCACACACACACACACACACACACACACAAACACACACACACACACCAAGAATCCACCTAGATTTCTGCTCCTGGCTCCCTTCCCATTAAATTAACAGACCTTCAAGCCCAGATTCCTCTACCTACAGTAGTTCTTCAGCCTTCTGTGCTATGGAAATCTGATTATGAAGCAATCAACATCATGCAGTTGAAGATCTAAAATAAAATCTAAGAACTTATACTATTTTAAAAGCAGGGCATAAGAAGAGCAGGAACAGCACATGTTAGGAAATGTTAGAATTTCACCTCCCGGTGGGGTTGGTGCTGAGAAGGCCACCACCCCGCATTCACCCAGGCCAAGGTTTCCCATGCAGGGCCTGAGTCAACCCTGATGCTGTCACTGTCAAAGCCATGCTCTGTGTGTCCTGAGGGAGGCCTACTCCAGAGAACCTCATCCTCCAATCTAGGAATCAATTCAGTCAATCCACAGTTCAGGAGGAAAGGGGCAGCCAGGTCAAAGCCAAGTGTCACTGCTGAGGTGTCGAGTTCTGAGGCTCTTTCAAAAGTTCTTAAGGACGTTATGCTGAGAATGGGGGCGGAAAAGGGGACTGGGTAAGGGTCAAAGTCAATTGTCTTCCTGTTTAATTATGTGAGATGGCAAATACTTCTTTTTATAGTCTCGTATTTTTTCAGGTGTCTCCTTCCCTTCTGGTTTGGTCCCAGCTGTGCCTGGGAAAGGACTGTGAGTACTTTTGGCTTAAACAAACCTAAGCAATCCTGACATAGAAGGCCGGCCTTCCCCTTCCTGTGTGGCTTGAGCCGATTTTACATCAGAGCTAAGTGCTGAAATTATTGCTAACTAACCTTAACCTTTAGTACCGTATTCCATGTTCTTAGGAGAATCAAAATCACGTGACAACGTCTCGCCGTCCTTCTGAGCACCAATGCCATGATCTAGAACATTCTGCTGCGCTGTGCTCTCTTCTGCTACAAACTTAGTGAGATGATTCTTTTCAGGCAAAGGTACTTGGTGTTCACATTCTTCAGGGATTGTATTTTTCCCACTTTCTCATTTTCTTTTTTATGTTTGCCTTTAGAGTAGAATTCCATATGGCAGGCACACATGTACACTGTTTGGTAGATTAATGAATTCCCACTGAGATCACATATTCCTCTCCTCTGGGAGCTTTTCTGCCTGTATGCCACATTGCAGGTTTTATGCAGCTCCTTCTTAGTGATATGACTTATAACCTGCATATTTACATCTCTTTCTGTGGTGTGTGGAACAGGAATGCTTGAAGCCCGAGCTAATAGGACTGAAAAGCGTTGGGTGCCATGACTGGTGTCACCCTCTGCATCTCAGCCCAGCAAACAACCAAGACCTGTGTCCAGCCTGTTGTAAAGGCTGGGATAACAGCAAATCTGGTCGAGCCATTGCCCCAGTTTTATTTCTCAACATAAATATTTTTTATATGAATGAACCAACATTTTTCCCAAGGTACAAAGAACTATTTTTTAATCTCCCTTTTTAAAAGGGCAGGGGGAGGATTTAATGCATATGGACAGCCCTGCTATGAATGCAGGCTTTGCACATGGCAGACTTACTGACCTTTTAGCCTTCTGGAGTTTAACCATTTCCTGATGTCTTTTAACAGTAATTTTCTTGTTGGAAAAGCCCTCCCTAAACTGATAGCATCTAAACAAGCCTCTACCTTAATTGGAAAAATTCTCCCATAAATATTTATGCTGCCATGATTAGACCATTTACTGAACTCAACTGCCCATTATGGGTTAAAATAGGGAGCATTGTTTTGAGTTGCCTAAAGCCTGACATGGTTTATTGGAGGGGACCCGAAGCTGTAATTTATTTAATCAAGCTTCTGACCCCGGCTCTCTGGAGTAGCCAGTAATTGTGCAGGAGAATAACCCAAGACCACATTGGCTACAGTCAGTATTCTGCATCGTAAATTCTGGAAGTCTAATTGGGAAGAAAAAAGAAATCAAGCAACTATGTAGAAATAAAAGTCCTATGTAATTGTGCATTCCACTGCAGTACAGATGGATAGAGAGATGATAGATGGATGGATAGACAGACAGGTAGACACATGGATACATAGGTAAAATTTTAAAACCGAAATAACTTCAATGGAGTGAAAAAGACCCTAGCTTACTACAGAGCTCTCCTCCTACTGAGTTGGCCTCCCTCTGTGGAACCCAGGTCACTTATAGTTTTGAAAGTGTCACACAAGAACTCAGATGACATTTAATTATTGCTTTTAAAAATATCTCAGATTTAAGGTGAAGATAGGAGTAAGGCAAGCCTTTTGCATTAAAAATCTATTCAGATTCTTGCTTACCACAACTTCTAAATAATGGAGGCCAAGATAAATAAATATATTTATCTTCTAGTTATATATTTATTATATGTATTATAAAGATATCTATATCTATATATTATATATAAGAAGAAATATATATATATATATATATATATATATATATATATATATATATATTTCTTCCCAAATGTTGATTGGGATTACTCTAAGAATCATGATATACAGGAACTAGGCAGTGGGTATAAGCACACATTTATATCGTGTATGTGTGTGTGCGTGTGTGTGTGTGTGTGTGTGTGTGTGTAACTAAATGAACAAGTTTTGCCTTTTTCCATTCTCCCTTTCCAGCTGAAGATGTTAGTTCCATTTTTTAGTCATGATAATTCATGTGCTCATAATCAGACGAACAACTTCTCCCATGGCCCTTTGACCTCCTTGCTGCAGGTTTAGTCATTCCTCATGATTTAAAAGAGATATTGGAATGGAAAACATATTTTCTTCTTCAAACTCTACTACCATTAGTGGGATAGCTCTCCAGGTTTCTATTTCAAGAAGAAATTCTAAAGTCAAAAGTTAAAATGACTTATTAGAGAGAAATCATCTTTCTTCTTGGTTGAACTTGCATTTCTCAGAGACCTCAGCACATCTTCCTTAGTCTCCATATAGGCTGGCAATACCAATAGCTTTTAATAGCTCCTCTTGTCCTATTTTCCATCTGCAAACACTGTAAGCATGTAAGAAAAATGCATCACACAACTGGCCTCTACTGCGCCCTTAACCATAAGACACACAGTGTAGACACATTCTTCAGAGTCCATTTCTTAAGCCTGTAGAAGGAATCAAAGCACTTTGGCTTCTCAGTCAATCAAAGTCGCAGATGATGTGGCTTCTGAGAGCACTGGAGCTTCAGTTTTTGCATGCAGTTTTAAAGGCGACATGGGGACCTGTGTTAGACCTTTAGCTCGACCAGTCATTGCGATAACCATTCAAAGCACATCTTCTATAAGAGTAAAGCATACTATAAAGACGCCTCCAAGTGCCAGGTCATACTTAACTGCTTCAGCTTTGTTCCCAAGGAACTTTGAACATAAAAGATAGGGTTAGCTTACTTTGTACCAAACAGATTGCTTCACCTTTAATTCAGAAAATCTCTTTAAAGATGATACTGAAAATCTAATTTTTCCTGTTAAATTATTCATCCCTTATTCTACTTCGGTATTATTATCACTGTCAAAGTGATGGATGTTACAGAAACACCCATTAGGTTACAAACTACACAGATTTTTAAAACCTTTCATTTTAGCCAAAAGGAAAAAAGAAACTGCAATAAATGTGATTACACAGGTTTGTCTGCACGATAACCCAAGAGGAGCATGGCGCCCTCCACAGCCACTGACGGCTCTTTTAAACAAAGCCAGCAGGGGCTGGGAGATGGCTCAGTGGAATAAGCACTTCCCTGGCAAGCACAAGGGCCTGAGTTCAATCCCTGTTTCTGAAAAAAAAAAAAAAAAAAAAAATACAAGCCAGCGAAGTAAAAAGTACACAGCCCTGATTACAAGCCCATTAGTAAAGGAAAAAGCTGAGTCTCCACACACACAGAAACTTCTCCTGACTTTTTTTTTTTTTTTTTTTTTTTTGTCTTTTTGAGACAGGGTCTCACTATGCAGTTCAGGCTGTCCTTAAGCTCACTTTGTAGCTCAGGCTGGTCTCAAACTCACAACAATCCTCCTGCCTCAGCCTCCCGAGTGCTGGGATTACAGGCGTGCGCCACCACGCCCGGCTCTCTCCTGACTTTTATATCAATTAAAGAGTTCTTATTATGCATTTCCTAAAGGTTCCTCACAGTTCTAAGAGTGTTATTTAAAACTCACAACATTAATTTTTCCTCTCTTGATGCATCTGGGAAAACTGAAAAGGTGGATCCAGGGTTCCAAACCACACAGTTGTCAGTGGGAAAGTCGCCACTGGAAGTTGGATAGCTTGGCTTCAGATCCCCACTCTTGGCTCCAGACCCTGCGACCCTAACAGCATGCATCCTCATCATCGTGAAAAATAACAAGGTTATGATAATTGCTCACAGAAATGTGGATAGCGTGCCATTCAGGTGTGAGCTTGGAGAGGAAGCGTTTCGGTTCTGACTGTCCCTGAGGTCCTGGAAGTCACCACTGTGAGAAATGCCCAGATCAGCAAGGATGGTCTCCACATGGCATCTCTGAACCCCATCAAAGCTGAGGAGGACGTATATGCTGAAATATATCATTTTGGAATAATGATTATTTTAAGCAATTGAGAAACAGCTGATGCAGAACAGGTTCTCTGTCCTCCCCTTTCTATTAAAACTAGGGCCTTAATTTCCCATGAGAAAAGTACCCTCTTTATACCAGGAAGAGGACATTCTTATTACCAGAAGTGGGGGGTTGATGCCAACATGGATCGGTGTAAATGAACCAGAGCAATCCTTATCTCCCACTTGCTCTCCCTAATACATTTCTTGGTCAGTGGCCATAATTGACCTGCCCTAGTCCCAAGCCCCCTTTCACAACTTCTTTGTCTTTGTGAAAAGAATGTATCTGTGATTCTGGGTCTAGTTGTTTCCTTGGGGTTTAAACATCTTCCTGTGCAGCCCTTCACACAGTGAAAAATTTAAGCATATCACATAAGAAACATATATTTTATACTCTTGCTAATCTGTTTTTTGTCAACTTAATTTGGAGGCCCAGCCCCAGCATCTAAGAGCACAAAGTATCTGTTCTTTGCCGTCACCTCTGACCCCGCCCTGCTTCATTTCCTTAGCACAGCGACTGTGCTCCTCACACTCGGTGGGTATTTTCATTACTTGGTTTCCCAATATTCTGGCATGCTCTCCTGCCGTACTCCTGCGACCACCCAGGGTAATCTCCCAAAACTTCTTAAAAGATTAGCAGACATCAGATATCACCAGATATCCCCATTTTCTCCTCGCCTTTAATAAGTGGAGGTAGGTCATCCTACTCTACAGAAATGTCCCTCAGAAGCTGCGAGCAATCCCTTGACACCACGGGTGACGACATCCAAGGGCTGCCTTTGCTCCCGAGTCCTCGCTGCCAATATTGGCCATGTACCGCTGAGCATTTCGACCTCACGGATACCATGAAGTTAGTGAGGCTGACACACACTAGCTTTCCACTCACATTTGTTCTCCACTTTTATTCTTCTCTTGTTTCTTCCGGCGTAGAATTTTACTGTGTGAATCTATTATTTTGACTATGAGCATCTGGATTGACTTTAGTTTAGGCTTTTAGAAACAGTGCTATTTTAAATATTCCTATACACACATCCTAAGTGTGTGTTACTCTACTAGACGGTGTCAAAATGCATTCTAATTGATAGTGCCGATACACAGCACCACCAACAAGAGTCAAAAGTTCCTGTTACTCCACATCCTCACCATGGACTATTACATTTTGGGTGTCTGCCAAGTGCATCAGTGCGACACTACTTGCATTTCCCTGACAATTAGAGTCTAAATGCTTTATATGTACACCACATGCTTCCTTTTTCTTGAATTCACTTGAATTCACCATACTGCTGAGTGTTGTCTTTTATCCTTGTTCTTTAATCAAAGGTGAGCTCATACACAAGTCCTATGATAGTTGACACATTTTGATTCAGTTCTACTTTCTTATTTTTTGCTTTCTAAATTTATTTAATGTTCCATTAGACACATGCATTTAATCTAACAAACACGAATGTAACTAATCTAACAAATTCTAAGTCTAGTCACACATACAGTTTAGAAATATAAATCTTTCCTTCACCATTTTAATCACAAGACTAGAAATTTAAACATGTATTTTAATTAATGAAATACAAATAAAGCTCATAAAGTCTATTCACCACAATATTTTGGTTGTATTGCCACTGTACCCACAAAATTATACATTGTTGTCACTGTCTATGCAAACTGCTTTTGCTCATTTATTATGTATTTAGGATATATTGTTGATCAAAATCTCATCAGTGTCAGCTTTCTGAAAAAAATTTGTTATTCTCCAGCTCAAAAGACAATTTTCCTGGCTGTGTAACACCAGGGTTGACAAGCATTTTCTCTAGAATCTGAGGATACTTTTCAATTTTTTTGTTTGCTTGTTTTCACTGTTGTTTCTGGGAAGTTAGAGGCCAAGTTCAATAGGATTCTGTAACAGAGATAACAAACAACCTGGGTTTCCCCCTCTGGCTCTTTAGGGGAATGAGAAGAAAAGATGGGTAATAAGAAATGGCAGGGCATAATGTCTTGATACAGAATCAAAAACTTGATTTTTATTTAACTTTCTTGGAAATTTTTGGGCTTCTTATCTCTAAGATTTCTAAAGGGTTCGTGTTTTATATTACTTGAGGCTATTTTCTCATACTTCAAATGTCATCCCTCTGAATTATCTCTGCTTGTCATATATAAGTGTAATAGCGCACATTCTCCTTGTATTTTTCATATTTCTTAATTTCTCTTTTATAATGCTTTATCTCTGTTTCTCTTGCTAAATTCAGGATTTCTTTTCATATCTTCCTGCTCACTAATTCTTCCCCCAGCTTCAGCCATCTGTTGCTCATTGTCCCTTTCTTCAATTATACTTTTATTTCTACAGTTTCTGTTAGACTTTTAATATTTATTCACTTTTTAAGATCTCTTGTTCTGTAGTCATACTCCAAATACACTTTTTTATTTATTAAACATGTTAATCTATCAATCCAATAATTACAATATCTAATATCTTTGTGGCACTAAAGCTAACAACTTTTTTTTTTTTTTGGCAGAACTGGGGATTGAACTCAGGCCCTTGCGCTTACCAGGGAAGCGCTTATTCCCCAGCCCCTAAGCTAACAATTTTTATTCTGCTATTTTGTGTTTCTTTGGCTTTATCTTGCTCTATTATGCTCATGACTTCATTTTTTCTTGAGTTTTGTGATTTTGTTTCAGGCATATATTTAATGAAGGTCATAGTCTGGTGCTATGGCTCAGTGGCACAGCAACTGCCTGGCAAGCATAAGCTCCTGAGTTTGATTCCTGGTACGATACACACACAGAAAGTCACCTGCGAGGAATTGTTGGGCCTACTTAAAGTAACTGTGTAGTCCACCAAGATTTACAGTTGTTTCTCCCAGGGATCCTGGAACACTGTCAATCTGGGGTCAATTTATAATAAATACTCAGCTTAAGTGTCTTAAACATATAGTAGCATGAATTTGGGACTCAGACACTTGTCATGTCCAGCTCAGTGAAGAATTTTTCACTTCTACCCAGAGTCAAAGTCAACGCAGGGACTCACTAGTTCACTGAGTCACCAAGAGTGCTTGTATCTTGAATCTAACAGCCCTCTTAGGAAGGTCTTAGGTTTTCATTCCTGAACTCAATTTAGACACTAAATTAAAATCCTAAGGAACTAGCTGAAGACTTTAGGGGAGTTGCTGGTTTTCACCACTGGCTCATCTGTATGGATTTGTACTTCTGCTTTACTTATTTGTGGCTCCTAAGATTTTCATTGTTTCCAGCTCAGCAATGCCTTTCAAAATACATATTAAAATATTTTACCGAGAATTTTAAGGTGTGATTTTAGTCTGTCACAATGATTGAAATAGCAGTTCTCCCAGTGTGCACATTACTTTTTCACAGTTATTTTAAGGAATTTATAACAGATTTCATTACGTATTATTTGAGGTATAAAGCTCTTGTTTTTCCCTGAGAAAAGTATGTTGAGTTTCTGGAGGAGAAGAAACTTTCTTTCTCTGTGTTCATACCCTTCTATTTCAAATGGACACTCCAGAGATCAATGGTAAATGGCCTTCCCTTCTCCATGAGCTTCCATAGAACATAAGGCTGTCATGGAGTCCTTATCACACTGCTGCACACGACTGGCATTTTTCTCTATGCAGTCAGCTAGTGTTTCTTATAAGGAGGAGTATTTTTTTTTTAAACACTGTCTCTGTATTCTCAGAGTTCGGCCTATGACAACCACTAAGTAAAAGTTGACTCAGAGGGGTCAGGGCTCAGTCTATAGGACTGCTGTAGCCATCGGAGAAAGTAGCTGTGGCTGTTTCAAGAAAGATCTTGAACCCAACAATTCAGATGGTCTGGGAAATGCCACCTGAGCCAAGACAGAGGAAACAGGGGTGTCTGGCTTGGTGCTCTCCATTGCCAGTGTTTCTGAGAGTTGTTTTGAGATCCAGGACATGAGGGAGATGAGGTGTTTTTTCTCCCACAGAAGTTAGAAACTATTTCTAACTGCTACAGACTGTAATGAGTTGCCTGAAATCAAGAGCTAACTCTTCTACCATTTGCTTATTTTAAGGAAAGCAGATGTTAAATTATTTTAGCATCTTTGGTTATTTTAAGCTCTTTAAATGAGCTTAGGATGGCAAAGTTGAAATAGTACAGTGTGTGGTAAAATGATGGTTTCCTATAAAACCCCATAAGTAGGCATCCTAATCTGAAATTGTCAGTGTTTTCTGCAAAATGTTCCTAAATTGAGACTGTGGGTACCTTATAACTCCTCAGACTTAATCAGATCTTATTTAGCCTAAATGAGGTCATTCGAGCCCACACAATCTTGACCAAGGCCTTCTATGGCTGAACTTTGATCATTCCTAGTGAGGAGAGAACAAGTTGTCGTTGGAGTCCACAAGACTGGAGCACGGGCCACGCCCCCTCCTGCATGTCCTATTTGGATGCATGAGCTGCAACACGCGGCCCACACATGGAGCTTGCTAGGAATTCAGGAATGTGTTCCTCAACTCATTGGCCCCAAGTTTTGTTACCCTTTGCCTTTTATTCCTTCCTCCCTTCTAGAAGTTCTATTATTTCACTATTATTCTTTGTTTTGCAAGTTCCTATCTGTAACAAAAACAATCATCCTTCCTCTTACCTTCCCCAAACAGATAATTTGGGGCAATGCTTTGAATATTGAAGAAGAAATTAAGCTAAATAATTTGAAAAGTAAAGTATCTATTTTCTCCCTTAACATATGACATTAAAACCCCAGTTCCATTGTACCACAAGCATGGGTGATAGAAGAACTCGACGTACAACTTCACCTTTCTTCAGTGTCAACTTTTCCAGAAAAACATTCTGAACTCCTCAGTTTAAATATGATACCTACTCTTTGAAATAATAAACATTGGGCTTTGAAGAATATGTACTATAAGAAAGGCATCGAATTAATACTTCATATGCAAAGCCACATTTCTGTTCCTATATTTCCTCATCAAATAGGGTCATGATCTGGGGCTGAATGTCCCCTGTGTTTCATGCAGCCATGGGCCTGGGGGGGTGGGGTCCAAAGGCAGCAGAATCTACAGTTTGCGAATGGCTCATAAAGGAGAGCTGGGATTGGAGGTCAGCACACCATGCATAGTGTAAGAGAGGACAAGAAGCTCACTCCTTCTCTCCCCTCCTGTTCTGTTTGCTATCTTCCACTGCCATGTTGTCCTTGTGCCATGTGCCACCCTGCCTGCCAGCCAGCCAATTATGGACTGAAACCTCTACAAACTGTGATCTAAACAAAACTTTTTTTTATCAGTCAGGGCTTTATTAGAGAAACAGATATAGCACAAGATATACAAACACATAAGAAATTACAAGATGGGATTATGATGGTCAGCCAGCATTGGATGAGAAAGAGTGTAGAGGGCATGTCCCAGACTAGCAGCACTTGCGGACCTCCCGGGCCTTGCGGGAGAGGAAGAAGAGAGAGAGAGGGCTGGAGGCAGAGGCCAGAATGAGACTTTGGGAGAAGTCGGCAAGGAGACGAAAAACAGGCTCTGGGAGAGGGGCCAGAAGAGAGAGACATGAAGGGAGAAAGAGACTTACGGTTTCCAATGAGGCATCTGGATGCGGGTGTCAGCAGTGGGTGAGGTCTGAAGCTCATGCTCCACATGGAGGTCAGTCAGATGCGGACCACAGGAAGAGCAATCCCCGGGTCGGGAGGGACCAGTCAGGACCCTGGAACTAGGCGCCCCTCCCGGGTTTCAGCACCAGATGAAAGATCAAACCAAGGCAACCAAACCCACACTGAACTGGACCAGACACACTGACACGAGTAAAGCAAGTTTATTGGAAGTTCATGCGGAGGGCTGTCCTGTGGATCAAGACAGCACCGAACAAAGCAGGGGCAGAGAATTTATAGGATCTTTTAGGTAGGGTGATCGCGGGCTGCTTCAGCCCGGTCGCAGGTTTGTCATCATTTGTCTTCCTTGTGGTTGAATTTTACTTAAGTCAGAAGGAAGTGAGCTACCTGGGAAACTTTTCCTGACCTACCCAACATCCTCGTGTATAGAATTGCTGAGCCATTTAGTTAAGTTTCTAAACTACTCTGCCCGACACAGCCAATCAATCACTACACCTTTCCTTAACTTTGGGTGTTGGGGACTTTGTCTCACCAATGAGAGAAAAGGAACAAGTCCGAACATTTAAGGTGTATCTCATAGCTGAGCTGTGTGCAGAAGCACCTCCCACCAATGAACTAAAAAGATACACCCAATGTAAACTAGAGTCTAGTGAAGATGGTGCATATTCTATAAATATGGCAGGATATAAAATTTCCAATTCTGTTATGTACTGTGTAAGAAAATAGTAGTCAGGGCCAGTGAGATAACTCAGCAGATGAAGCATATGCTTAGGCAAGTGCAGGGATGGAGGTTGGCCGCCAGCCTATCCCATGCTTCGCTGAGCCAGCCTCCCAGACCAGCCGTGGTGGTGCACACCAGTAATCCCAGCGTTGGGCTGAAAACAGGGGGATTACTGTTAGTCCAAGCTGCACAGTGAGACCCTGTACCAAACATATTAAATGAAAAGAAAAAGGTAGTTAGGAAAGAATATAGGCACTTTGAGAAAAGGGAAGATACTGAGCTGGGATTGGGCACTCTGAGACTCTGGAGAAGAGGCAGTGACTGTGGGGTGAACGTGAGCACACGGGTCTTTCAGGCAAAGACAAGCATGCGCTAAGCCCCTGAAGCAGGGAGAGCGTGGTGTACTGCAGGACCTGCAGGAAATGCACCTGGGGAGGCGTGAGGCAGGTAAGAGAGAAAGCAACCACTGTGCGCTAGGCAGGGTTAGCACCTGGAGGTGGGAGGGGCAGCTCCTGCTTCCTGAGTGACGTCATGACAAGCAGCTCTGGCTCATTCCTCCAGTCTCTTTCGGAGATGACCACCACTATTATCTTCATTTTACAGAGAAGCAAACTGAGATTCTCTGAAAGGCAAAGTGATTTGCTCACAGTCACATAACTGATGAGGGGTACAGTGAATATTCAAAAGTAGACTTCAAAACTCCAGGTTTAATCTCTTTTAAAAATGACATTAAACTATCTCTCCAATCCCAGGGAAGCTATGTAAATGGCCAGGATAACACTGGCATCCCTGTTGTTAAGCATCTAGGTGAACAGCTGCTCAAATACAGAAAGTTAGCAAGACCTGGAACTAGCCAGCTTCGCATTTCTTTGTCCTTTCAACAATGTTTAGGGAAACAAAATCATGTCATGAGTAAAGAAAGAATTTTTCTCCACCTGTTAGGAATACCAATACAATACCAAACACAATTGAACCCGTTCTTTGCTTTTGAAGGAGTATTATTCAGGCAATGATTTTTTTTTTTTTCATGAGCAGAATATATTTATTGAGAGAAAGAAAACCCATGTCCGAGAGAGGGACTGGGAGGAGCCAGATCGGGTTGTCCCTGGGAAACTGTCTCTTCCAGGGACTTTTATAGAGGAAAACCATGGGGTGAAGCAGGGCTGAGGTGGTGGAGAAGACATGAGAACTCGCTTAGGTGGGCAGGAGGTGGGACAAAACTATGGTCAACCAATGAGATTACAAGCACCATTGTTCAGGTAAAAATTATTAAATCCAGTACCAAATGGGGAAGTCAGTCATGTAGCAAGTGGGCATGGATACTGGACAGGGTCTCTTCCTTTTGGGAGTTGGGCTAGTGACTCATTTGGGCTCCTTCAAGGTGATTGATACCTATTTAGAATCTCAATCCCTGATGTCCATCCCTAAGGAAGTATGTAGCTGTGTTTCTTCTTTTGTCTTAAGGTGTGACCTGTATGAGAGTGTCTATTTCTTCCAAGCTACAAAGTCACACCTTGTCTTCCATCTTGTCTCCTTGAGGGCCTGGCTCTGTCTCACTGCCTGTAATATTTCTATCTAATTTAGCTGTCTACAGCATTCTCTCCTCTGAAGAAGTAACCCTTATCCTCATAAATAAGAAGTTTGAGAAAAGTGATACGATTTGGGGCATTTTATCAAGAAATCAATATGTTCCAAAGTTGCTGTTACTGCCATCCCTTCGAGATTCTTTCTCACCCAACTGAAGTAAACTAGCTATTCATGGTGGGTTTGACCATATGATAGAAAAAAAACTCAAGTTTATTTAATGCAAGCTATTTTTTGCCAACTGTCTCAGTTACTCTTCTCTTACTGCTCGCACAAAATACCAACACCCAAAACGGAGGAAGGAAAGGTTTATTTAGCTCATAGTTAGTGAAGGCTTCAGTCCACAATCAGCAGGCTCCAAGGCAGAGCGGCCCATGGCAGAGGGCAGCCTTTCATGGTGGTGACAAAGAACAAGAAAGCAAGAGCAAAAGGGCAGGGTCAGTGGCAGCAATGGCAGCAGAGGACAAGCCTCTGTCCCTCACTTCCATTACACTCCAGCTACCTGCCCCAGGCTGGTTGAAGCACTCATGGCCATAATCCCAGCAGGACTCACACTCATAATCCCAGCACTGGATCATGAATTAATCACAGTCTAAAAGTCCATCCCTTGACTGCATGAGGCTTTGGGGGAGCAACTAGACACACACCATAACACCAGCACTACAAAAAAAAAAAAAAAAAAAAAAAAAAAAAAAAAAAAAAAAAAAAAAAAAAAAAAAAAAAAAAAAAAAAAAAAAAAAAAAAAAAAAA
>PVKA01007893.1:0-12882 GCA_004027165.1 Ctenomys sociabilis | reverse complement strand
TACTGAGTGCTTCCTCTGTGCCAGGAACTCAGTGATAATCACAGCTAACAAGGAGTTGATAGCCCCTGAAGATGTCACTCTCCCCCTGAGAGCAGGGACAGTCACCTTCCCTTGTTGAGTCCTCAGGACCCATGGTGAAGGGAGCACAGAATAACCTAGAGCAGAAGACCACAAAGGCTCTGTCATGGAAACTGTTTCTGGTCCTCAGTCAGTCTCCCATGAGGTTGTCTTCTCTTTTTATTCACATGAGGTTCTCTTCTAAGACATCAAACTTTGTCTTCCCCAATGTCCCTGATCAATAGATATGTTGAAACAGTGTAAGCCCCATAAAACAGCCAGAGTGTAAAATTCATTTTACTCTGTGTCATGAAATGGAAGCACAGACTTTTTAATCCATTAACTCAAGGACCCTTAAAGGAATTAAGCTAAATAATTTCAAAAGTAAAGTAAGTAGTCTATTTTACAAAATATTGTATCTTCCCTATGATCCCAAAGTCCCATGTGTCCTAAAAGTGAACTGGAAATAGTTCACTCCAATCCTGCATCCTGTCAGGGAGATGGCCAGGCCTCCCTGTAGCTCCCAGTTCCCCAACCTGTTGACTTCAAGCTTAGGTTGTACTACCATTCAAAGATCTCCTTAGCATCATGAGCTAGCATACCCTCTAGATCTTGAGCTCACCAACTTATAGACATAGTTGGTTTCTCTCTATCTAGGAAAACTGTCTCCATCTGTCCCTTGGATCCCATTTCCCATTGGTCTGCCTCTGCTCTGTGGTCGTGCTCCTGTATGAATCCTGCTTCGGCAACTCCAACATGCATAGATCATTTTGTTGATTAGATGACTTTCTGTTGCTGAGTTGCTGCTTCAATCCCAGCAGCCACTTGCCTAGGATAACTATGTGGAAAGCATACTTATATTCCTAACCTATATATTCATTTGCTCCACCTCTACGTGTGATAAGTAGCAACTCTTCTACAAGCAAAATGCAGACAGATATATATTAACCTCCTCAACACATTATACTTCTATACCTTGTCACCATAATCTACAGCAGAAACTGCCAATTATATATTTTGGGGGTAAAACATCCCCCCAAAAGAACTAAGTTCAGTTGCTTTCCCTATAGATGGAGGAGTTAATACAACAGAAGTAGGACTGCTTACACAGTACAGGGCAGCTTCCAAGAGAGGATGGTCTGCCCCTCAGCCCCTGCCTGTGGCCTGTCCTGCTCTTTGCCCACTTCAGGAATAGGTGATATGGATGAGCGCCCATCCTTGAGAGTATAAATGCCCTACTACAACTTTGGCAGGATGGACAGAGTATGAGCTTTGATAGCATCAAGGGACAAGCATACGGCATTTGGACAGCTGTTCACTGCAGGATTACTTCTAGCTATTTAGATCAATATAGTCAGGGCTTAAATGAAACACCAGCTGATATATGTGTTTGCATATGTGTGTCTGTTTACTCACATTTGTTGTTACATGGCATAAGTGCTTTGCATGCATCAGTTGACGGCATGACTTGAGCTCTGGTTCCCATGGTCAGGCCACGCTGCCTAGGAGTCAGAAGACTGTGGACTGAGCCCTCTAGAGACTGTGAGTCAAAATAAACCTCTCCTCCCGCAAAAAAAATTAATATTACTTGGAGAAAAATCAATATAAGACGTGTAGCACATAATGTGACACACATCGGGCACTGGAGGAACAGTAGCTACTACTTTCTCCATAACAGCCGCAGAAGGCATGTTTTACCCTTTTTCAGTATAAAGCTTTGAGTGGAAAGGCCTTCTTTGTACTAAAGAAGGGCAGGAATACCCCTTGAGCCGTGTGGCTAGTTACAGGCTGATGAAGCAAAGTTCTCTGCCTTGTCCAGCGCAGCATGAGATCCTGATGACAAAAAGCTAAGCAATCACTCCGGCTGTCAAGAAGGAGACCTCTGTAAGCTGGGTGCAGCCACCTTACATCATGTTCATGTGAGAGCTCTTGTGGCAAAGTCCTGGATCCGCCGGTAGCTGGCATTGCTGCCTCTCGCAACTCATTTCTGCACTTTGGCGCAATCCTTTTGGTCTTGTATACTAAAATAGACTTCACCATGTCCATGAGCCTTTCGAACCTTAACATGACATCCATTCATGAATGATGCTTTATGGCCAGCCAGTGCACAAAACAGACCTGACCTCGAAGGCTCTTCAAGTCTCCTTATCCAGTTCTTGAATCCACCTTCCGCTTGTGACATGGAGACAGTTTTATAAAGATCCTCATGAACATTTAGGAAGAACTGCCCATGTTAGCACAAAGTAGAAATAAACAATATTGAAGACAAAAGAAATCAGGATAGAGAAACAAGAGGAAGAAAAAGAGAAAAGAAAAGCAGAAAGGGCATCTATTTTAGAAGAGGGATTTAAAGGAGAAAAGCCGCATACTACCGAAGAATCAGCGTTTGTGTCTTATTGCACTCCTAATATCTTCTTTAGTACTTTTACAGTCTCCCAAGACAAATACCTGAAGATGGATCTTCACACCTAGCATGACAGATGGAATTTAGGGTTCAAAAACTGTGGGTCTTGGATCCAACCCTGGCATTTTCTAGCTCAGTGACCTGAGACTTCCCTCATCTGCTGGCTGCAAAACTTTACATGAGTTGTTCACCTTCAGTTCCTCACTTACAACTTGTATTTAGCAACAGACCCCTCGTGATTATTGTCCAGATTAAGACATGGTGCATGGGGAAGCTTAAAGCAATGCTATGCTCCAAATAAATGTTATGTAAAAGTTTAGTTATAGGAACATAAGTCATGCATGGGTGTTGAGCAGCTGCAAATTTAAGATTAAAGAGAGTGTCATTGGTGTCATATTTTATGGAGTCAGAAGAATCTTTGCTAACATTTCATAAGTACTCCTCATTGAATTATCTAAAACTCCAAGCCAGCCATTAGAACCTCTAAGATTTGTAGCATCTATTCTTGTAACAGTTTTGTAATTTTCTTTCCAAAAAGAAACCCTACTCAAGACTCTGACTATTGTGTTATTCAAATTTACTCTAATGTATTCATAAGGAGACATCCACTGGGAATTTGTCAAGGAAACTTAGTCAGGGCAGTGGTACTTGGTGCAGAAAGCATTAGCTGAGATCCAGAGAAGCCAGCTGGCTTCAAGTTCAAATTGTTCCCTTTTCTTCACATCTTATGTAGTTGTTAAATACCTAAATATTTGGATTAAGTTCACCAGGATCATCATAAACACAAAACACAGATCTGTCATGCTAAAGGGGGAGGATTACTGCCACTCCTCTAGCTCCCATATCACACAATTTAACTGTAATTAAAAGTAAAGATTTAGAAATTAGTCCTTTTAGAAAGGGACCTCCAGAATAATTTTACCTAGGTTCTTTCTCTTAATGTTCTTTTGGGCAGCTGTTAGTTTCAAATAAACTGAGCACTAGATTTGTAACAGATGTTCTTAAGCAAAACAAAGAAGAGAATTACAGAATTCTTTGCAAGCAAAAATAAGCCCCCACCCCCGCCTTCCAAATGTTTGAGTTCTATGAGGCAACCACTAACACAGGAATGAAATTAAGCGAGAGTCCAGACAGAATAGTCCAAGGCATTCTCAACCCAGGGGCAGGAGAAAGAGCTTGCTAATCAGTTTTGCTTCCCCTTTCTTCACCAATCCAACATTTTTCCCTGAGTTTCATGTGGTGTGATTCTGAAGTATTGCCAACTTTTTTTTTTATGTTGTCCAATTTTTAAATTACACACTTGGGATATTAAAACTACAGTCCCCCTCCCCATATTAGCTCTTAGTATGTAAATTTTCCCTGTACCAAGGAGTCATCATTATAGAATTTCACAGATCAACAGCCATAGTTTAAGTTCTTCTTATATCTATATTAAGGAAAAATTTGGTTTAATAGTTTGACTTAACTGAATTGCAAAACATCCAGACAACTTTATGTCTGTGGATAGAAGAGACAGACGACTTCTGTTTTATTTCCCCAGCTGGATTTCAGTGTCTGCCTCTTTTTCTGTATGCTCCATCAGATTTTACACCTTCCCTGCCCAGCGACCCTTCGTTGCCCACTTGCCCTTTCGATACTACTGGCCTACATCTCTATAACAGGGCTCACACATGGAGGACACTGGAAGGAACAAAGGTGCTTGTCGCACATTGTAACTGAACATAAGTAACTACGAAAGTATGGACAGGAACTCGTTTTCATTTTTTCCTCATCTACTGACAGACACCAACCGGAAGTCAGTGATAGAAAGGATGCCGACGGGAAGTTAGTTTTGCTGAATTTAGTTAAATCTATAGCTGGGATATTTTCCAGCTTTTTGTCCTAGACACAAAAAAGGCATAACCTGTTCATCCTCTTGCCATCCACCTGTAAAATGAAAACTATTAATTCACTAGGCAAATATGCAGAAAGATCAAGATGTAATTAGGTATCTGTTTCTAGTACAAAACAGAAGTAAAACCGATCTCCTTCCACACAACTGAAGAGCTCAATGTGCCCTTGCACCATTAGCCACCTTCGGTGACGCAGTAAGATGCAGCGTGGAGACCCGGAGCATGAGCTTGAGGCCTGGCCCCTTCCCCTGCTGGTGGTCTACCTTGGAGGAGTTTTATAAACAATGTGAAAGGAGCTAAGCATGGCTCCTTCCTCCTTGGGTTGTTAAATGCATAGAATGGGTCAGACAGTGCCTGGTGGATGGTCAGCACCTGTATTTGTGGTCATTAGCAAGCTCATCGTCACTGTAGCAGTTGCCCCTCTTATCTGCAGGGGGTGTAGTGCATCACCTTCCGTGGTGCCTGATAATGCAGCTGGTACAAGTCCCATATGTACACTGTTTATCCTATACATACCAGCAATAAATTTTAATTTATAACTTAGGCATTGGAAGAGATGAACAATAATAACCAATAATGAAGTAGGATACTTCTAACAATATACTGTAATAAAGGTAATTTAATGTAAAAATATACATATGTGATACATTACTGTAGTAAAAATAATTTAGAGGTTATGTGTGCTTGGAATTTTCCATTTCCTAATGTTTTCACTTCATAGTTGATGGTATGCAGCTGCCACTGCAGAAAGCAAAACCACAGATAAAGCAGAGCTGTTGCAGAACTATCTGTATCTTAACTGATCCTTTTAGCTCAAGGGCACCCTAATTTTATCACAAATTATAGCAGGAGTACGCTAATTCAGGGTCTACTAGGAACCTCTCTACCAAATTCATTCATAAGGCCGAGTCCATAGATAAGCTGCTGAACTACAAGCAGATCTCTGACATTCTGTTACTGCCTCATCTCTTATTTCCACAAGAACCTCTAAATTTTCCTATCTGTTCAAAATTGTTGTAGTGAATGGCATGGCTGGGTAGGTGGGGATGAGAGGAGGTTACAGAACATGGGGGAGAAAATTCAAACTGAATTCCAGATGTTTTCTAATAGTATGGGTGAACTCATTGCAGCAACTCATTTATTCTTTGCAAGAACATTTTCTGTGTAGAGCAGCAGCTAGAGCTGAAAGGAATGAGATAAAATCGTGCTCGTTTATTCTACATGCTTTGAATTTCTAGAGAGAACTTCCGCTGTGGAGAATATGGTAACTAAATATTTTGAAAAGTCCTTCAACACTACGACCCCAAATGTTGAGTAAAATACAAAACACTTATTTTAAATGCTTTGCTAAGAATATATGAAAATAAAAATGTGCAGGCTCCCAATTTTGCCACACTCAAAATAGAGAGGAAACAAAGAAAGAAGATATGGATATCCTGGGGCAAAATACCATCCCCAGAGATAGAAAGAAGAGCCTTTGCTGCTGGGCAATGCCTTCCAAAGTAGCGCCAACCTAGAAAACCCAGAGGTTACGAAAGAAATGTCAAATTAATAAATGATGAAAGCCAACAGAATACTTTCACATTCTTTTCTCTGCAAGCTCCCCAAGGATTAGTGTATCATTTATACTCTAGAAAGCAAGAATATGTAGAGTAGATTAACTGTTCTTGCTAATTTAATGGGCCAGGAAAAGGGTGACTACAGGTGTGGCTCACAGCACCCCACCCAGGGAACTAAGAGGCCAAGAACTCTGAATTTTCCGGAGTCCCTGTCTGCCAAGGAATGTGAGTGCAGTATTTGGAACTTCCAGTCGATAGAGATGAGAGGTATGAAGTTGACTCCTGGTCTGGCACAATAATATTCCGATAACAAAACCCCCAAGCAAATATTAGGAAGTTTTATCTGTGAGACTCGGGCATATTTACAGGAGACCCAAGGCAAGCCACTTCACCCAGACAAAGATTTCTATCTTGATATAGTGAAAATTTTCATCCCTTTGTATTTGAACAACATAAATAGTTCTGGAGGTCAGAACATTTCTCACTTGCCTTTGTACAATTTGTTGCATACATATTTATTATTGTAATCTGTCACTCTTGCTGCTTTGGCATACCAAGTATGTAGTTACCTTCTTTATCTCTTTTGATTGTTCTTGGTTTTATTCTGTTCTCTGCAAACAGAATAGCTACCCATGCTTTTTTCTGGGTTCCTGTCACATGAAGTATTATTTTCCATCTTTTGACTATTGGCCTATGAATTTTCTTTTGAGTCAAATGTGTTTCTTGCATATAGCATATTGTTCAATTTTGTTTCTTTATTCACTCTGCCAGTCTATTTCTTTTGATTGATGAATTGAGGCAATATATATTCATGATTTTAACATATATATTGGCTTATCTTTGTCATGTTATTTTCTTTCTGTTGGTTCCCTCTTTTTACCTCTGTTTAATTGCTTCCATGTTTGGTGATTTTCCTTCTTTGTTGTTCTTGGAAGTGTGGTCATTTTTATCTCTTTCTAGAATATCTTTCAGTACTCTTTCTATGGTTGGTTTGGGGATCATGAATTCTTTCAGTTCTTTGTTGTGGAAATATCTTATTTCTCCATTAATTTTGAGTAAGTTTTAAGGCTACATCAATCTTGGTTGAAAGTTGTTTTCTTTCAGGACTTGAAATTCTTCGCTCCAAGCTCTTCTTGACCTGCTGGCTTGTGCTGAGATGTCTGCCAGGATTTTGATGGGCTTTCCTTTATACGTGGTCTGTTTGCTCTTAAAGAGCTCTTAATAGTCTGTTTTTGTGCTGGATTTCTGAGATCTTGATTATTACATATCTGAGTGTAGATTATTTTGGTTATAGCTACTTGAAGTTGCTTATGCCTCCCTTAATGTATGTCAGATTCTTTTCCCATTCTTGGGAAATTTTCTTCTATTGCTTTTGCAAATAGCCTTTTTGTGTCATTTGTGCTGTCTCCTGCTCTTTCATCGACACCTATAAGTCTGCATTCTCTCTTTTTTTTTTTTGCATGATCTTTCAGCCATTGTATTGTTCTTTCCTGCTTCCTTGTTATTTTTAAGAGATCTTCCCTTTGCAATTGCTAGCTGCAACGCTTTCTTCAAGGTCTGAAAGTCTATTTTCAGTTTCGTTCAAGTGGTTTTGTTAGCTCTTAACAGAATGCTTAATTTCCTGGATATCTGCTTGAATATGTTTCATACCTTCTAATTCTTTTCTGTATTGTTCATTCAATATTTCCATCACTTTTCTATTCTCCTTTTTTTAAATCTGTGCCTTCTTTATATGAAACTGAGCAATTCTTTCATGATTATTATCATTTCTTTTTTTCCTGAGAGAATATTTCTGATCTGATTTTTTTCTACAGCCTGATGCAGTTGTTTCTTTACTTCAGTAATTATCACTTCAGAAATTTTAGCCATGTGACCTCCAATTTCTTCTATGTCAATGTCTCCCAGACTTCTTCTGGATGGGCTGGATGGCTGAGATGAGATTTTGCTCTGTTTTGACATTTCCTATTTCAAAAATTTTTATTCTGTCTTCTGTGGTGATCCTTGTGAGTTTTGGTGGTAGCTTTAATCCAGAAATTTTCTTTATTGAATGTCCACAATTGTCTCTCACTTTCTGAGTCATGTCTACTTCTTGACTACATAGTTATTCCACTGGTATCCAGGTCTCTCTAAGAAGAGTGTGTTCTTCTGTGTGCAAGAGAGTCTTGATTTGTGTCTGTCCTAAGATCTCACCTTCCTAATTAATTGAGAATGATATGTTGGTTTCTGTTTGGCTCTGTCCCAAGTTTTCTGTGCAGGGCAGTGGTGAAATTATTATCCCAGAGCTTCTTAGTATTGTTGCAGAAGGGGGAACAACTGATTAGAATGTATATGGCTTCCTAGCTACAGTAGTACAATTAGCAATAATGTATCAATCACAATTTACAAACTCAAGAACTATGGAACTTATTAATTTTGTGCTTTAGACCCTAGGAGCAAAGCCTATACTTGTATATCAGCGCCAATCATAAATTAGGAGTTTTTATGGAAGTGTTTCCCCCTGTTAAAGTCACTTTATCTGAGTTCCTCCAGATAATCTGGCTGCCATGCTCTAAGCTCTTCCCTTGCTGGCTGCCCATGCTGTGGTGTAACAGGATAGGCCAGGCCCCTGGTTCCTCCAGACTGAGATCTGTGTGGTGCTATGAGGGCAATGGGCAGGCTCTCTCTCTTCTTGCCAGCATACAGCTTTAATCCAGAAATTTTCTTTATTAGATGTCCACAATCGTCTCTCTCTCTCTGAGTCATGGCTACTTCTTAACTGCATTGTGATACTGGCTATATAACATTACACACCAAGATAGAACATAAAATATGAATAATCAGTAAAATTTCGTATGGTTAAAGAGGCACAATGCACCCCATTCACAAGTAAGGGTGAGCAAGTAAAGGGCCTCGTGGAGGGCAAAGTGTTGACTCATGCCAAACCAACCAAGGTAATCGTGCCTTCTAGACAAGCACCCCATAAACTACTTTGCTCATCCCAACTTGACTTCGGATAAGCCCTAGCATAAATAATCCCTCAAAAGCTCAAGCAGAGGGAAGCATCTGTCTTCTCACAGTGAAGAGGCCTGGCATGGTTCTGCCTCTAGTTGTATTCATCAGCACAGAGCACTCTTCCCTTTGCAGCACCACAAGTCCATTTTTGGGAGTGGATGAAGGGAGACCAACCACACCGCTACTTCCCTACTACCTTCTTGTTTCCTTGCCAAAGCTCATTCTTGTTTTCAAAGTCCCAAATGTCCTTACATGTTGAGGGCATCACATTTGAGGGTGGTACAGCTGATGGGACAAATTGCATTGTATAGGGTGCCTGATGTGCTAATACTGAGAGGGCTAAAGTTGAGCACTGTGCCATCAAAGTCTCTACGAGGTGAGGGCTGGTCAACTCTCACTCATAGACATAACTCTGAACCTGGCTGTGCTGTCACAGAGGAAGGGCTGGGGTACTTCTCTGGGCCGCTCCTGAGAGGCACTAACTTAATTCATGAGCTCTCTCTCTCTCCACTGTCCCAAAGTCCTAGCCTAGTAATTCTACCAGGTCTTAACATGAGAATTCTCATGTGGGTGGGAGCTGGGGCACAAGCATTCAGACCATAGCGTTGCACTTACTATAGGAGTGTAAAGTAACTGTAATAACTTGGTCCAGACAACTTCAGTGCAACATCGCTAATGATTTTAGATGGATGCTACTCTATCATGTGGTAAGAGCATTCCACCTCCATGGTATTTTCCTCCAAATGCATAGCCCCTGTCTAACCATGAGAGCACAGGAGAGTCAACTAGTACTCCTCAGAGTGAACAAAACCAAATAAGACACAAGCAATCATAAACCAAAGGAGAGTAACTGAAATACAATGTGGTATGCTGAATTGAATTTTAGACAAAGAGGAGAGAACACTAATGGAAACGTTGATGAAATCCAAATAAAATCTGTAGTTTAATTTACAAAATAAAACAGCAACAAAAACCTTGAGATGGTCTCTTGGTGAAACTTCCCCAAAACTATCAGAAGAAGCAACATGAACGCATAAATCTTTCAAGAGAAATACAGTGTCCTCCTTGACAATCCACTTTGGTAGTCAATTTATGAGATGCTTACATATTTTTCCATTATCCATCCATTCATTCATTTGCTCAGCAATTCATTTATTCATTCACTTAGCAAAATAAACACCGAGTGCCACTGTCGGGGCACCAGGGACACAGCCATTCAATGAGACAAGCCAGGACCCCACGCTCCCCATGCAAAACCTCTCCTTTTAGGAACAGATTTTCCTTTTATTATCAGTACAAACACAGTGCTATCCTATTTGTTATGTGTTGGCTGTCATACAAAGTACCATGGATTGAGTGGCTTAACCAACACAAATTTATATTCTTACGAGCATGCCAAGAAGTCCAAACTCAAAAGTCCAGGCAGTTCATTTTCTGACCAGGGTTCTCCTCCTGGCTTCTGGATGTGTGTCTTCCCATTTTGTTCTCACTTGGATTTTGCTTGGCACCCACACAGAGTGAGCTCCTTGGGTCTCTTCCCAGAAGGTCGCGACTATCCTACATCATTGATTCACTTGTTTCATTAATCCAAATGCAGACACACTGGGTGATAAGACTTCAACTTGAATTAAGAGGAGACAAACACAGTCAGTCCATAGCAAAAAAAAAAAAAAAAAAAAAAGATGAATCACTGAACAATCCAAACATCCGGCAGAGTAAGTCGGGTAACTTAGGAAGCAGCTGGCAAGCAGTTTTAGATCCTATCTTCCTTCTGAATTTCTTGTCCACACTGGAGAGTGCTAAGGCTCTGTAACAGCAAAGTCCAGCTCTCACACCATCTGCAGGAATTTCTGCTCCTATAGTAGCAGAGAATTGCATACAAATAAAAAGATACAAGTCCTTTGAGCACATTGATAAAAACCGAAAGACTCTTCTGATCTGAGGTTTGTTTCGATGGCCTCACCTTATGCCACACACACATTCCATTCTCAAAATTCAGTCTATTTCTAATGCCACTTCCATTCGCTGAAAGCAGAAAGAAAGGACCTACGTCTGACTGTGGCAAATACACCAGAGATGACTATAAAATCTCCCGATCTATGTAAAAATTAAAAGCAAAACAAGCGTCAGTGTTATAAACTAGGAATGGTAAGTTTATATCTGTCTGTAGAATTCTTCCTTGCTAAAATTGACAGTAGTGCCAGAATACTTTTTTATAAATGTGTGAAAGTGCTCGGGACGGCTGGGTGGGGCAGGAGCCTGCATGCGCACTGCGTTTGCACGGCAGCGGCCTTGTCTTTCCAGATGAATAACAACTTCAAGTGAATTGCTGCCGTAATCATAATCATCTTAGCCAACATTTTTGTACAGAAGAGTGCTATTTATTTGGGGTGCAGTCACCATTCTCCTGGCTCAGCCGTGCTCTCCTTATCTCTGTTAAGGAGGCAGGCACAGTTCCCAGGCAGAAAGTTGCAGGGTTTTTTTTTTTTTTTCTCCAGTGGCATCTGGCATTTTGGCAGAAAATTCACTGGGATAATCTTAAATATAGTTAGCATTCTTCCCATTTTTTTTTCTTCAAACACTGAGAGAAACTGGATTTTTGTTATTTTCAGAACTGGATAGAGAAAGACTCAAGGAACATTTTTTAAAAATACATCTCCTCAAACTTGTGAAAGAAACTCATTTTGGAGAGATAGCTTTATGCTTCAGCTGTAATTTCTTTTTTAAAATGTCTAATTTTCCCAGAAAGACATGAACACAAGTACAAATTCTATTCTCTCTCTCTCTCTCTCTCTTTCTCCCCGCTAAAACAAAATCAGTATCAATTTATTTATACTTTTCTAAAATGAAACAAAGAATCCCATTTTCCTGAAATAATTCTGTATTTCCTGGTCGCGTTCACAGCATCAGAGGACTTACTGCCCAGAATCTGAAGGATTAGTGTATGTAATGCAGTAGACAAACTTGAACTGCGGGGAAAACATAGATGATCTCTAACCTAGCTGAAAAAGCATATTAAAGCCAGATTCTAGACCTTTCCCTACTTTGATCTTTAAAATGATAAGCACAGAAGGTTTCTTTGTACACAGTATAAATCACATGACCAAAAGAACATTTTCAGAAGATTAATCTGGTTGCAGTAGGGAGAAATAGGGAGGCAAAAAAAAAAAAAAAAAAAAAAAAAAAACAAGACCTCAGGAGCAGCAGTAAACGCAGGGAGACACTGAGGGTTAACTGGCAATGGAAGATGGGAGAAATAGGTGTTGCCTCCTCCCGGCCCTGCAGTACCAGGGATTTGACTGATCTTGGCAGATACAAAAGTTACATTTCTTGTTACATAGGTCTTCTTTATCTTCATCTGAACCACCCAGCAGAAAAGTATAAAAACGAGGCGTGAAATGTAAAACCATATTAGTATGCTGAGCTGTAAAAGGCTCAAATCAAAAACTTCTGACAGTGCCAGTCCTATGGCAATAGCCCACTGCTATTTGGACTACTGGACTGTATTGGAATATTTTGCTGAATTCACACACCTACAAAATTTAAATGGCAATGGAATACCCTTCTCTGACAAGAATAACAAAAAGGGGGGAATATAAATGAAAGACCATTTTGTGTCTGTATATACAAAATAGAGATATACAGCTACTTTCTCTTAATTCAATGAGAAGAAACACTTGTACTGATAGTGTTTAGACAGGATATCATGTCTGCATCTTGTACTACGAATAACCACTATGAAGACAACAGCATGCAATGTATTAATTATTGAAACTGTCCTACTAATCGGTTTTGAAACTGTCTCATTGCTATTTGTTTCTCAATAAAATTAATTTTAAAAAAGGGAAGATTGGCCGGGCGTGGTGGCGCACGCCTGTAATCCCAGCACTCGGGAGGCTGAGGCAGGAGGATTGTTGTGAGTTCGAGACCAGCCTGAGCTACAAAGTGAGCTTAAGGCCAGCCTGAACTGCATAGTGAG
>PVKA01007892.1:0-75601 GCA_004027165.1 Ctenomys sociabilis | reverse complement strand
AAATGATAATGGAATTCCCATCCCTGAAAAAACTAAACAAAAAAAAAAAGGAGATACAAATGAGGGATCATCTTGTATCTGTGTATTCATAATTAGGATAGAGGTACAGCTACATTTTCTTAATTCAATGAATAGAAAGATTTGTACTAATAGTGTTTGGACAGGATATCATGTCTGCATCTTGTACTATGAATAACCACTAAGAAGACAACAATGTGCAATTAATTATTGAAACTGTCCTACTAATCGGTTTTGAAACTATCTCATTGCTATTTGTTTCTCAATAAAATTATTTTTTAATAAAAGCTTTTTTTTTTTACTTTTTCCTGGAATGAATTTTTGTCAAGTTCAGGACTTGACAATGGTCAAGTTTAATGGCACATTATTTCCCTTTGATATTTTCCATCCACTCAGTTCCCAATGTTATTGGTTGTAATATCCAAGAGTTTGAATTCACAGCAGAAGAGGCTATGGAAGGGGGTTTGCCTCATTTTCTTTTTGGCTCCCTCAAGTTCTCTTGTGGACTCTTCACAATGTCATTTTCAGGTTTCTTGTCCACTTGAGTGTCTACAGAGTACTCCTTGTCATTCTCTGAAATGTTCTTATCTTCCTTCTCATTCTTGGGAAGGTTTTTTCACATATCTTTCCTTTTTCAGAACAAATTAACTTTCCTTCTTTGTCAGGTTGCTTGGGTAGCTTTCATGTCTTTAAGAATTTATCCTCCCATCTTTTTTCACACTGACTGAAGCTTTTCTCTGCTCTTTAATCTTCTCTCATTTATCAAGAGATGATGAAAGAGTTTTGCGATCTGTTTCTTTAGGCCTAGCATTACCCACAATAGTTCGATCTTTGGAAAAAGCTTTGACAACCAAAGCAACAGTTGAGTTATGAAGGTCAGCTTTGAAGTGTTCACTTCCCTCTGTCCATAAAAAGTCACATGCTTCAGGTTCTTACATCACAAACTACCCAGTCTCAAGACCCACCCAAGTCCTAGGCTCCCATTTCTGACATTATTAACCCTTTTTCTAATGATGACTCAGTTTGCTTCATCTTCAGATGTTCAGCTATTTTTACAGTTTGCTCTGTGCAGTGAGAGCTGGATTACCTACAGTTGCAAGGTAGGTGCTCTTCTCTCATTCCTTGGCAACAGCAGTTACTGGGGATGCTCATATGATCTGGCCTGGTCCAATTAGTCTACTAAAGTTTGGGTACTTGGGATGAGATACCCCAATTATGCAACCAACTCAAGGTGAAGCAGGTGAGAGGTAAGATTCTTTCTTCCATAGTTTCATGTGGGAAGCAATGTAACTGTCCTGCTGCATCTTTTTTTTTTAATTTTTGTTTTATTGAAGTACAAATATCAATGAGATAGTTTTAAGATACCTTGACAAGACAGATTTGATGAATTAATACATTAAAAACTATTTTCATAATGTTTTGGTATCATAGAAGGTGCATACATGATGTCTCTTGTCAGAAAATAAAGAGAGTGTAGCTGTTTGGGTATCTTATTTTTTATACCTGACTTACATCAAATATTCAATAATTAATACTTTCTACCTTGTTATTTTTCTAGTGGTTGTCCATAGTACTAGAAGCCGAGATAATATCCTGTCCAACCACCATTAGTGCAAATCTTGCCTCATGGAATTATGTAGAAGCACGGTGTATCTATCCCAACTGTACTGTCCATACACACACATCATGATTCTTCCTTTCTATACCCCTTCCTGTCTACACCTGTCAAAGATGGGCACTCCATTGTCATTCAACTAACTTAGGTGCTTGAACTCGACAACACAGTCCTACACAGTCCAGCATTCCACAACAATGGTGAGTTATCCGAAGAAGTTGTCGACCATAGCCATTTACAGCTCAACTTAATATTATGGCCCTGCGGTGTATACTTCGTTTTTATACTTTTCTTCTGGATGGTTAAGACCTAGATAGAGCAAGACCTATATACCAACACATGTACTTTATGTTTCTTATGAGGTCAGTGAAGTCCCCTCAGGGTTTATCTTGTAGTCCTGTACCTTATTCTGTAGATCCTTTGTCTGTGTCATCCATGTGGATGAGTCATGGCCAGTGCTTAACCAGTTTGCTTCCTGCTGCATCTTAATTCAGAGCACTTCGAGAAGCTCTTTTTTTTTTTTTTTTTTTTTTTTTGGCAGAACCAGGGATTGAACTTAGGTCCTTGGGCTTGCCAGGGAAGCACTTATTCCATTGAGCCATCTCCCCGGCCCCTAGAGAAGCTCTTGAAGAGGAAATATGGAAGTCTTGGAATTGTTGGTCACTGCATACCAGACTCCTGTCTGAGTGCCTCACATAGATTTCTTCAGATAGTTCTTGCTATAATTACATAAGGTGGATACTATTGTTATCCCTTCTTTACAGATAAACTGAGGCCTGGGAGACTAAGTAGTGCGACAAACATTGCACAACCAGAAAGTGGAAGACCTTTTTTAAATGATGGCTTTTGCCTGCAGCCAGCAGCCAGAGGCTAGATGAGAGGCAGAGGCTCTATGCCTTCAGAACTATGGAAGCAGATTCTCTACTTCTGTTGAAATTTCTTTAGCAATCAGGAAAATAGAGTAGGACTGAGCCTTAGGGGAAACAAAGAAATAGGGCAAGAATTTCATCCCTCAAGCCCTTCCTGCTGTATACACACAAGCTTTATACTAAGCAGCATTTCCTGGGATATAGTCTGGAATAGGCAGGCACTACTGTTTCAAGATTCTCCATCTGGACAGGGAGCATAGGGCCAAGAGAAATGGTAAAGGTGGGCTCTAACTTCAAGAAACTGAGCTCCATTAACTGTAGGCCTTTATCCCACAGAGTTATTGGAGCACCCTGCCAGCATCTCTTTTGTTTTGTGGTACTGAGGATTGATCATAGGGCTTCCCCCAGTTTTTTTTTTTTTTTTTTTTTTAAAGATAGGGTCTAGCTAAATTACCTAGGCTGGACTGGCACTTGTGATTTTCCTGCCTCAGCCTCTCAAGAGTGCTGGGATCACAGATGTGTAGCACCACACGTGGATCTGAGTTTTTAAGGTAGTTTTATTGCCAAGGAAATGTTGATGGGACATAAAAGGCCCTGGGATCCCTCAGTCTTCACAGGTTTGGGGGATTCCCTTCACATATCTCCTGTAGCTGCGCAATAGCAAGAGGGCTCCAGTACAGCAAATGCCAGTCAGGCACAGCCAGGGGTCATCCTGCTGCAAAGCAGAACCAGTCGACCGGCCAACCTCCAAACCCACCAGGAAGGGAGCCTTGTGATGCCCCACCAGCAGACAAGTGTGTACTTTGAGCCAGTGACAACTGCATGTAGTATTTTCTTTTGCCTCTTCCCAACTGGCAATTTTCAACCCCTCAGGTCTGTAAAGTGGAGATCATATTTGTATTTACTGCATGGGATCAACGTGAGGACTTGGTAACTTCATTTCTTTTGGATTGTATGCATTACATGGCCAGCATATTGTCTTATTTTTTTTATTGAAGAACAAATAGCAATGAGACAATTTCAAATCAAATTAACAGGACAGATTCAATAATTAATATATTGCAAATTGATTTCGTAATGGTTTGTTGCTGTACAAGGTGCATACATGATATTCTACTTACAGACACTATTAGAGCAGATGTCTCTAATCAGTGAATTGAGAACATAGCTACTTATTTTTTTAAAGCTGAATTATAGCAGTTTCAATAATTAATACTTTCTACCTTGTAATCTTCCTAGTGGTTGTCCATAGTACTAGAAGCCAACATAATATCTTGTCCAACTTCTGTTTGTGCCAATCTTGCTTCTCATAGAATTATGCAAGACTGCATATTTATCCTAACTGTACTGTTTATACAAATACATCATGGTTCTTCCTTTGTATCCCCTTTTTTTGTCTAGACCTGTCAAAGATGGGCACTCCATTGTCATTAAATCAATTTAAGTGCCTGAACTCGGGGACACAATCAAACACAGTCCAGCACCCACAATAATAATGAGTTATCTGAAGAAGTTGTTGACTAGAGCCATTTACAGCTCAACTTATTTTTTTTGTGGAGCCGGGGATTGAACTCAGGCCCTAGCGCTTCCCAGGGAATCAACTTATTATTATGGCCCCACTTTATATACCTCATTTTTATACTTTTCTGCTGGATGGTGAAGACCGAGATAAAGAAGACCTATATACCACAAAATGTAGCTTTTGTATCTGATGAGGTGAGTCAAGTCCCCTCAGGATTTATCTTGTAACCCTGTACCACACTCTATAGATCCTTTGTCTGTGAACTTAAATATTAAAAAGCCTAAGAGTTCCTGGTACAGTGAATGTACAGTTCATGTGATATCCTGTTCTGTTCCATCAATCAGCCTTCTCCCTTATCCTGTGTCCTGGAAGAACACAAAACAGTAACACACAGGCAGTCAAAATTCAGCGATCATCCATGCACTGGGGAGGGGTAGACATTCCTATCAACCTTACACTTGGGAATCAGTGAACCATAGATTACCACTGGATGCAGCTGCTTGGGAAGGAGGGTAGCTGTCTTTGGATATTTTATGAGACAAAATTTTAAATAGGCTTGTTTCTTAGATTGTAAGAAACACACTGAGCAAAGACCAGAAGGAAAGGAACAGCCCTGGAGCAGTATGCAGTCACTAGGCCATCGTGCAGCACTGTCCTCCACGCAGAATCAGAACCAGCTACATAAAAGCCAGGGCTTGTGTGCTTCAACTTTTCTGAATTAAAGAGCTGTTTTGTTTTGGAGGTCTTTGGGGGCTTTTTTGAGACAGGGTATGTAGCCTAGGCTAGCTTCAAACTCACACCAATCCTCCTGCCTCAGCCTCCCAAGTGCTGGGACTATAAGTGTGCACCACCTTGGAAGAGTCACTAAAAGTTAAGTGAAAATAGTTTCAGAAAATGAGACAAACCATGCTAAGCAGCAGAATTTGGACTTTAAATTTTACTTAGAAGTCTAAGGACTCAGGAATTCACACAGGGCTGACTGAAGAACAGTCCAGGAATGCCGAGTACTCTGAGGCCATCTTCTCAGCGCCTCTTACCTGCCCAGCTGCCCAGCGTGCCTCTTCCCTCCAACAGGACTACCAAGCTGGCCTGGTCCCTGAGGTTCAGGAGTTCTTCTTGGCCCACCCCATTCTCCTACCTGCTCTGGAAGAGCCCAATTACACAGCTAGCTGTACATAGAACCTCACACACAATAAAAACATTTAGAATATTTTATTTGAAGAATTTTCCTTCCATAGTTCGAGAGAATGTTACAGTGAATCATAGCACATTATTCCCATTTTTAAGCCACACTTGAAACTGAGGCCTCAATATGACCTTTTTAACAGATTCAAACAATATACCACTACACATTCTATAGCCTTCAAATAAGTAGTAGAAAGAAAAGTTATAGGGCCAGATATTAAAGTGCCCCTGTACTCAAGAATTTAAGTGACACAATAATTCAAATCACATATTCCTTTTCCTTTTTCTCACTAATAATAAACTATGCAGTAAGCTAAAGAACTGGCCAATCCTATAAAAGCTGTATTAGCACCCTTCAAACTGGCCATTATCCATAGTCTGATTTGTGGAGGAATGGGTAACAGTGTCAAATAGTATGGGTAACTATGGCAAGAATGGTCTCAGCCTGTTTCAGGCAGGTTTCAGGGCATGTTCCTCAGTTAACACAGGAAAGGAAGAACACTCTTATGTGAATGAAATGTACAGATGGAAAACTACAGTTGGTAATGATCACAAAGGCACGATCAACTGATTTTAGTGGGGACTAATGTCTGAGTGGATAATTCTTACTAGTACTTTACATGAACGTGTTTCAGAGGCCTAGAGGTAAACACACATACTTTCTATCTGCCCCACTCCAGACTCATCCTGCCTCTAGACTCTTCCTGGTTTCCCTCTCACAAGATCAGTGGGAAAGGTCACAGAGCTCTGTGGATATGAATGAAGCAGACTGCATGCAGTTTTAGGGTTTCACAAAAATGAAGCATACAGATTAAACAATGTACCAAAAAAGCACAGTCAAGAAACTAAAACATAGGACATTTTCAGATTTAAAGAACTTTTGAAGTCACAAAAGCAAAGGTCAGGTTCGGGAAGCCTGAAGAGACTGCCAGACCAGACAGAAAGTGCCTGGTGAGATTATCGCTGAACAGGAAGCTCTGGGCAAGACAATTAGAATGGACATCGCTACACAACTGTAAGCTCTTCAAGACTGAAGACTACTCTTGGTCTCCAACATTGGTCTTCAACGTGGTCTACACATTGAAAGTACTTCAATGACCAGGAAATTGGGCTAAATCAGCTCACTGCTTTTAAAGCCATTTTGAGAGAGAGATACTCAATTTCACTCTCATGTCTAAGGCAGACATGGAAAATAGGATACATACCACTCCAAGGGAATAGTAAGGGGTGTCTGAAGCACTGATTTGATGCGGATTCTGAAATCAAATCCTGCCACAAAATGTGGGTCACACCTCCTAATGCCACTCAAAGCCAGATACTATATATTCCTGTTCTTGCTGTAGGAGGAAGGCATCTGATCCTCATCCATCTTCCTGAGACCATCAAACCTCTATCCATTCAGGACTGTTTGGATCTTTCACCTCCAGTTGCCTTTCTGTTCAATAAGGCTGGCTTATTCCTTCTCTGGAAACCTGAAAACAATGCACACTCCAGGTTCTGTTACAATTCTTCAATGAAAGAAAATATTTACTTCATTACTCCCTCTGTGGAGAAAAGCACTATCCACCCCAGTATAGTTTTTATATCTAAGGCATTTGGAACCACTTGGAATCTTGGTCTTTTAAAAATGTCAGAGCAGCTGGGAACAGTGGTGCACACCCATAACCCCAGCACTTAGGAGGCTGAGGCAAAAGAAGCTCCATTATTTCAAGGCCAGTCTGAACTGCATAGCAAGACCCTGTCTCAAAAAAAAGCTGAATTTTCTTTGGTTTTCATTTTTCACCTTAGTCATTCTGTTTGCCTCATACTAGTATCCATCACCTTCTCAAAGCTTTATTATAACTTAACACTGTTGAAATAATTAGTTCTTACACATTCATAATAAAACCTTTTAAATGATACTAAGGGGAAAGGCCTCTTTAGGGTACTGAAAGGAAAGAGAACGACAGGCAAAACTACCACCTCCCTCTACCATAAATACTAGGACACTCCACCACCCAGACTATCCTCTGTGGGGAAGCCACTCCAGCCCATAGAAGGAGGTCTCCACCCTTCAGAAGCATGGGGGGGGGGGGGAAGGGACAAAAACAATGAAACATTTGTTGAAAAGCAGTGAATGGGGGAAAAATAAGAGGTATTAAAGGACAGTCCTAGAGGATGAGATCAAAGAAACAATGCCTGCCTGCATCCTAAGTAGTCTTTAACTTAACAGTAACACCAATAAGAGCACAGAGCTGTTAAAACTCCCCTCAAGATATTAGCAAGGCTCATATGCACACAGGAAAGATGATGTCATAAAATCCACAGGTCTGTTCCTACACACATTCTACCTTTTCCAAGCACTGGTGGCAACGAATAACAAAGTCCTACTAGGAGACCATACCTCCTAAAGAGGAAATGGTATACAAACACACATTCATGTCTGCACCCACACACACACACACACACAAACCTGGTGTATAACTCTGTGGATCAGAGTAAACTTTCACTTGGTCCAAGAGTTTCATTATAAGTATTAGAAAAACAGAACTGAATAAAATAATGAGAAAGAGAATGAATTGGTTGCCAGCATACTTCGCACTGCATATGATGTGGTTATTCATAAACTAACCTCCAATTTTCATACAGTACTAATTCAGTGGGCTAGAATATTCTGAATATATTTACAGCCAATTTTACAGTGAATATAAAGAAAACATCAATTACTTAAATACTTAAGTACCATTTAATTAAATACCACACTCAGGAATATTTCAGCTCAGATTTAAAAAAAATAATAATTAGAATTTGAGAATGAATGGATCTGGTTTAGAAGTCTATACACAGAGACAGATGTGGTGCTGCACACCTGTAATCCCAGCATGCAGAAGTTTGAGGCTAGACTGAACTACAATAGTCCTTGCTGACACAGACTGACTTTTAAATGGTGTTATAAGTAGACTACTCACAGGATTATCTGGTACAGCCAAATTAACTATGGTGGTGAACACTTTTAATTCCAGCAGTGAGAAGGCTGAGCAGAAGGATCAGCATTAGTTCCAGGTCAGCCTAGGCTACATAGTGAGTTCAAGGTCAGTCTGAACTATATAGAAAGACTTTTGTCTCCGAAAAAAAGAATTATTAGGTAACAAGATACAAAGACATCAAAGACCCCTCTCCATGTCCAAAATAAAGACTTATTCACTTTAAAATAATAGATGCATTCCTGAAAAGTTGTGCAAATACCTTTTTTTTTCTAATTAGCCCCTTCATTTAAATGCACTAGAGGCCAACTTTATCAAACAAAAACAAAAAAACCCTACAGTGACTTCTGAGCTTAAGAAATCCCTTCAGTGATTATAATGCTCCTGTGAACCACTTCTGCACAGCACACAGTGTAATTGTGCAATGTGTTGATTCATTGTGACCTTTTTTTTCTACTGATCTTTCCTAAAACGAGGCATGCAATAACTAAAATTATAGCCTGCTATTCATGCACAAAAGTGGACTTTAGCTGGGTGTTAGACACATGTGTAATCATAGCACTTGGGAGGCTGAGGCAGGAGGATTGTGAATTTAAGGCCAGCCTGAACTAGCCAGGAGTAAAACTGTCTGTTTAAAAAAAAAAAAAAAAAAAAAAGGACTTTGGCTCACAGTTCTACAAAATAACACTCTCAGAAAGTGTTTTTTAATTAAATTAACATTCTTCTACTCTCAGAAAGTGGTTTCTAATTAAATTAACATTCTTCTTCTAAACTGTTTCATTTTTTAGTGCTGAGATTGAACTCAGGCCCTCCTGCACACAGGTGCTCCTCTGCTGAGCTAGACCCCCAGCGGAGGCACATGTTTCTAAAAATCACCAGCCAGTGATCTGCAGACACTTCACTCAATCTGAACTGCTCAGCCTCAGGAGTAGCGCTGCACGAGCTACACATGTTCCTTCCACACTGCGAAGACCACCCCAGAGTGGGCATGTCTAGAATGTCTGCCCCTCTTTCCAGCACCCATCCTCATTTTAGCCCACAAACGAAAAACATTAATTAAAGCTAAGATTAAATTAGCATCAAATTGAAACATGATAGTTTTGTTTTGATCTTTAAATAAGAACTAAGTTAAATACAGTCAATAAAAAAGCTCTTAAAGGCAAACTTTTTATGTGGTATATCCTTTTCACTTAGGACTCAAGTTTAAAAATATATGCACCTACCCATCCTTTTATGCCCTCTTTAAAATACAGAATGCCTGGCAGTGCAATTTTTTGTGAATGACATCGATCTGTAATTTGCCACATGCAAGTTAGAAATCTTATCAGTCTATATGTTCAGCATCCATAACTTGGAAAAATAGTTGTGAATGAATTTATGTAAGTTGTGGTGGGAATGAATGCATTCCAAGATCCACTTTAACATTTCATTATTGTAGGTTTCCTGAAAAGCAGTGCATAAATAAAATATCTTGAACACAGAACTCTTTCATAAACATGCAGGTATGACTAAGAGAGGGAAAATGGTAACATTAATATGGGTGTTAAGTAAAACAATAAACAGAAAAGAATGTTTTACTTCAATATTAATGCTAATTTCAAGTAACCTAAATAAATCAAGTTTAAAAACTGTGTTTACCATTCATCAATTAGGTCCTTACCAAGCAGATACAATGAGTCTAGTTTTTAATGATCTATTTTAGTCATTGACTCTAGTTTCATGTTTTGATGAAAACGTATCATGGATTTGTTCCCAAAATTTAAAAATCGGTAATTTAAAACATAATAAAATTGGTCTCTTTTTTCACAACTGTTCAAGTAATTGATTCAAGTAAGCTTATTTACAGCTGCTACTGGTATGTACCGTGACTTTAACATACACTTTCCCTTTAGAAATCAGTCTTCCTTGTGTATGTATGCAGTGTGCATGTTTTAAACTAAGCTTTTAAGAGTGCTAGGTCAATTCAGTCATGTTTCTGCTTTATTTGGCAGATAAAGAGAGGAAACCAGCAAGTTATGTCCAAAGGCTGGGAAACGCCGAAATGCTTCCCAGCTGTCTGAAAAGATGTTGTACTTCAGGAAAACTCGATGTTCCAAGCTGGTAGAGAGCGTGACATCTCTGCTCATGATGTAGATGCCATCATTATGGAGTGCGCAGGTCAGGTTGAGGCCCGATTTGGACGTGTTCTCCTTGAGGTAGAGCCACTGTCGTGTGACAATATTGTAGGACTGCACGGTGAGCATATCCTCACTCTGGCTGCTTCTGCGGTTAGATCCCAGTTCGTGGAGACACCCACCCACTATGTAGATGGTCTCCTCCACTGACACCATTTGCTGCTTCCGAATGTGCACATCACAGGTTTCAAAAAGCATCCAGACATCGGAGGACGGGCAGTACTGTAAAATGTGCATGTTTCGCTCTGAAACAAAAAGAAGCCAAATGGTGAGTAAGCCACGAGGGCCCACACAGCACGTAACAGCTGTGCATCAGCACTTCATCACAGAGGAAAAAAATATTTTATCAAAACAGATAAAATACTTGCCCCCAAGCCCGGCAACTAAATAAGAAATATTGTGACTCTTCTGGCCCCTGATCCACCCGAGCCCGCCTGGTGAGTACGTGGGAGAACATTCAGCTTCTCCACGCGCCGCTCAGCGCCATCTGGTGCCCCCACCCCCAAGACCTCTGAGTGTAATCCATCCCAGCCCAGCCTGCCCTGGAACTTCCCAGAGCCACTTCCACCAAGCCCACCAGGCGAGAGAGAACTATTGTGACTCTTCCAGCCCCTGATCCACCCCAGCCTGATCTGTGAGTGCGTGGAAGGACTTTCCCATTCTGCCAGCGCTGTGCCATGCCAGAAACCCCGACAAGTGAAAAGTTTTGTGACTCTTTCGCCCCGGATCCAGCCCAGCAAGACCCAGTGAGTGTGTGGGAGAGCTACGGAGCCCCAAGGTGCTCCCTGGTCCAGGGGCACAACAGAGGGGAAGCACAGGCTTACAGTTATGCCAGAAGGGCTGCAGCAAAAAGGAGCTGAACATAATAGCTAGATCCAGGCCAGGACTAACTGGATAATCTCAAACTTAATACATCAGCACCTGAATCACATTACATGCTATGGTTGATTTGCACAAAGCTCTACACCAAACGTCAAAGGTCAGTGCTATACAAAATGACAAAGACAAGGAGAAAAATGAAATCTCATGCCTCCAGCCCACAAATGACAAGTGCAGAGGACACAACTGCAGCTGAAATGAATGAATTAACAAAGTAGGAATCAGAGAAACAACAAAAGAAAGGTACACAGGAACTCAGACCAGAATTAATGCCTGAAATAAAAAAAGAAATTTTTGAATACATAGTATCTGAAGTAATAAATCAAATCCAAAAACGCACGAGGAAAACCCAATGCCCACCCAGAACAACTACAGAGAAAACTATTCCAACGAAAACATGAATTAAGAGCATGGCAAGCAAAGAAACAACAGCAGAAAGGTAAAGCAGAACTCAAAGCAGAAATAATTTCTGAAATAAAAAAAAGAAATCTTTGAAATCATAGCATCTGAAGTAGAGAATCAATTCTGGAAATATATGGAGGAAACTCAATTTGGAAAACACTCTGAAGTAAAAGAATTAATAGCTACCTATAAAGAAGACATGGGTAAAAAAATTGAGCAGACTACAAATTTGAGGGATTCCTTGAATGAGCAATACAGGAAAGAAATAGATCGAACGAAGCAGAGTCAAAGAGATATAGAAGAACTTAAAATGTCAATCATGAGTCTAGAAAACCATCCAAGTGAAAGTGAAGACAGAGTTTCAGATCTTGAAGATGCTAGAGCAGCTAGTGAAAAGGTGAGAAAAGATCTCTTAAAAACAATGATCAAATAAATAAATAAATAAATAAATAAATAAATAAATAAAAAAAAAACAATGATCATGTAGGAAAAAATAATGCATCACATGCAAGTTGATGTAAAGATGAATGTGAGACTAATAGGCACCAATGAGAAAGAAGGAGTCAATACAAATGATATAAAAAGAATATGGGCAGAATAGCAGAACACTGCACATATATGACGAAAGAATCTAACATTCAGATAACCGAATAATACAGAACACCAAATAACTTCAACCCAAATAAAAACACATTGACACATATAAAAGTAAAGATCCCAGAAATCCAACACAAGAATAATATACTGAAAGCTACTAGAGATCATATTGAAAGGACTACCTATCAGAATTACAGCTGACTTCTCTTCACAAACCATGAAGGCAAGAAGAGCACGGAGCATAGTACTTCAAGTCCTGTATGAAAATAAATTCCAGCCCAAACTACTATACCCTGCAAAACTCTTTCAAGTTTGATGGAGAAGTGAAATATTTCCATGGCAAAGAACAACTAAAGAATTTCATGATGACAAGGCCATCCCTGCACAGGCCACTGAAAGATGTTCTACAGAGGGGCCACAATGACCAGAACTCCACTAATGAGAACAGAAGGAATCCACTAAATAGGGCAAACAATTAACACAGGACAAAGAGGAGTAAACAACAGCAGGTAAATAACATGACAATGAAGTCAATACATTTCAATTATAACCATCAATGTAAATGGACTCAATTCACCAATTAAGAGAACTAGACTGGCATAGTAAATTAGAAAACAAAACCCAACAGTATGCTGTATACAAGAAACACTCTTAACTCAAAAAGACAGTCATAGGCTTAAAGTCAAAGGATGGAAAGCAATACTGCATGCCCCAGTACCTCAGAAAAAAGTGGAGTAGCAATTCTGTTCTCAGAAAGTCTCAACTTCAAATCAACAATGACAAAACGAAACAAAGAAGGCCACTATATATTGGGTTAGGGGAAAAATTCAAGAGGAAGAGGTAACATTAATAAATATGTATGCACTAAATACAGCAACACACAAATCTATAATACAAATCTTAATGGACATGAAAAATCTAATATCCAGGATCACCATCTTAACAGGAGAACTTAACACCCCCTTTTCTCAAACAGATAGCTCAACCAGACAAAAAAATTAGCAAAGAAGTAGCAGAACTGATCCAGAGCTTGGAAGAAATGGACCTGGTGGACACATACAGAATGTTCCATGCAACCACAGCTGAATACACATTCTTCCCAGCTGCACACGGGTCATTTTCTAAAATACACCACATATTAGTCCATAGTTGATGATTAATATATGCAAGAAAACAGAAATTATCCCATGCATATTATCAGACCACGGTGCAATAAAACTGGAAATAAATGACAAAAGGAAATAGAAAAACTCACGAAATACGTGAAAATTAAACACCACCCTACTCAGCAATTAATGGGTCACAGATAAAATTAAACAAGAAATTCAACAATATCTACAATTCAATGAAAATTCAACCACAACTTATCAGAATTCATGGAATACAATGAAAGCAGTTCTTAGAGGGAAATTTATAGCTATGAACTCATACATTAGGAAAACAAAATGGGAACAAATAAACACCCTAATGCTGCACCTGACATCTAGAATAGGAAGAGCAAATCAACTGAGACCCCCCCCCAGAGGCAAGAAGAAATCATAAATATCAGAGTAGAAATTAATTCAATTAAGATGAAGAAAACTATTCAAAGAATCCACAAATCTAAAAGCTGGTTCTTTGAAAGACTAAATAAAATTAATAAGCCCCTAACTAACCTCATTAGAAAGAGGAAAGAAAAAATTCAAGTACAAGTGATAAGGAAAGAACAGGGTAAAATCACCACAGACCCAGTGGAAATTCAGAAGATTATCAATAGCTACTTTGAGAATCTTTATGCTCACAGAATAAAACACACAGAATAAAAGGACAGATTCCTAGAAAGGTACAAATTACCAAAACTGAATCAAGATATAACAACTCTCAATACGCCAGTAACAGCCAACGAAATAAGAAACGTAATAAAAAGGCTTCCGACAAAGAAAAGTCCAGATCCTGATGGATTCATAGCTGAATTCTACAAGAAATTTATCAAAGACATAATCCCTATACTCCTCAAATTCTTCAATGAAACTTAAAAGGAAGCAGTCATCCCAAAATCATTTCTGAAGGCAAGTATTATACTGATTCCAAAACCAGGGAAAGACACAACCAAAAAAGAGAACTACAGGCCCATCTCCCTCATGAACATAGATGCAAAAATCCTCACTAAAATGGTAGCAAATAGAATACAGCAAATCATCAAGAAGATCATACACCATGACCAGGTATGACTCATCCCAAGGATACAAGCATGGCTCGATATTCGAAAATGTATGAATGTAATACACTATATTAATAGACTGAAGTGCAAAACGACATAATCATCTCAATTGATGCAGAAAAGCTTTTGACAAAGTCCAACACTCATTCATGTTCAAAGTCCTACAGAAAACTTGAATAGATGGCCTCTACCTCAATTTGATAAAAGCCATCTATGACAACCCAATGGCTAATATAATTCCAAATGGGGAAAAACTGAAATCTTTTACTCTCAGATCTGTTGCAAGATAAGGATGCCCTCTATTACCCCTCCTATTTAATATAGTTTTGGAATCATTAGCTACAGCCATTAGACAAGAGGGAGAAATAAAAGGAATAAGAATAGGGAAAGAAGAAGTTAAATTATCACTATTTGCAGATGACATGATACTTTACTTGGAATACCCAAAAAACTCCACCAAAAAGCTATTAGAATTGATATACAAATTTAGTAGCATAGCAGGACACACAGTCAATACTCAAAAGTCAATGGCATTCCTCTAAATAGATAAACACACTAGGAGAGAAACCATAGAAATGATACCTTTTATAATAGCACCATGGAAAATGAAATACCTTGGAATTCACTTAACCAAGGATGTCAAAGATCTTTATAAGGAAAATTACTGCACTCTAAGAAAAGAGATTGTAGAGGATTTCAGAAAACAGAAAGATATTCCCTACTCCTGGATAGGAAGAACCAACATAGTGAAGATGGCCATACTCGCAAAACTGTTGCACAGATTAACACAATCCCTACCAAACTGCCACCAACATACCTCTGATACCTAAAGAAATCATTCCTAAAATTTATTTGGAACCAGAAAAGACCTAGAATAGCAAAGGCAGTCCTGGCCAACAAACACAAGGCAGGAGGCATCACAATTCCTGACTTGAAATTATACTACAAAGCTACTGTGATAAGATCAGTATGATATTGGCAACAAAATGGATCTGAGGATCAATGGAATAGATTAGAAGATGCAGAGGCCTCTACGAACATACTCAGCCATCTGATCTTCGAAAAAGGGGCAAAACACACTTACTGGAAGAAAGATAGCCTTTATAATAAATGGTGCTTGAAAAACTGACTCTTTCCATGCTAAAACTAAAACTTGACCCAGCTCTATCCCATGCACTAAGCTAAAGTCAAAATGGATTAAAGATCTAAATAAACATTAAAGCAGAAACAATCTCCTGGAAGAGAAAGTAGGAGGAACCCTTGAAGACATAGGCTAGCTGATGTGTTCATGAACAAACACGTATTCACACCAGAAACACTTGAAAGAATTACCAACTGGGATCAACTCTTACTGAGAAGTTTCTACATGTCAAAAGAAATTCTCAACAAAATGAAAAGACAACCCACAAATTTTGAAAAAATTTTAACTAATAAACACACAAAAGTGTGCTTTCTCGAATTTATAAAGAACTAAGATATATTAGGGCCCTCAAATTTAAATACCCAATCCAGAAATGGGCATCAGAGATGAATACACACTTCTCAGAGGATAAAATTAAAGAAGCAAATAAATATATGAAGAAATGCTCCACATCGCTAGCCATCCATGAAATGCAAGTTAAAACAACACTGAGATACCATCTCACTCCAGAAAGAATGGCTATCATAAAGAAATCAACCAACAACAAATGTTGGAGAGGTTGTGGGGAAAAGGGAACACTTCTCCAATGCTGGTAGGTATGTAGACTGGTACAACCATTGTGGAGATCAGTGTGGAGACACCTCAAAAGAGTAGGACTGGAAATCCCATTCAAATCAGCTATTCCCCTATGGGAATTTTCCCAGAGGAACTGAAAACATCATATCATAGTGATATATGTGTACTGATGTTTATAGTAGCACAATTTGTGACAAGAAAATCTTGGAAACAACCAAGATGGCCCAGCACATGAGGAATGGTTGAAAAAATGTGGTATTTCTATATAATGGAGCATTACTCAGCTATAAAGAATGATAAACTTGAAGAATTTATATTGAAGTGGATGCCACTTGATCATATACTCGTAAGTGAAACAAACCAGACACGCATGTGCAAATATTGTATAGTCTCCCTAGTATAAGAAAAAAACAAATACAAATAGAAAGGTATAACAATCACTAAAAAGAAGTTAGATAGTTTGGGTAAACTGAATTGCATATTTTGCAGGTAACAATCAGCTTCTCTTCTGGATAGTTAACAACCTAAGTTTGCAGATCAAAAACTGGAGAAATGGAAGGGCTACAAGGTCAGCCAACATTTTAGCCCTGGCCTTTCAAGATCAGTGAAGACTCTGGATATAGAACAACCTGTACTGTAACATCATGGAACTCAGTTGTGCCCCAAATTTTCTGATCAGGGAGATTATGGAGCCACAGAGGAATGTGATCAATGATCTATAGTATGCCTAGGAAGAGTCACAAGGAGAGAAAACTTTCTCTCAGGCTTTCACAGAGAGCAAAGTGGTCAAGCAATGGCCATGACTCATCCATCCACATGGCTGACACAGACAAAGGATCTATAGAGTAAGGTACAGGATCACAGGATAAACCCTGAGGGGACTTGACTGACCTCATCATATACAAAAATTACGTTTTTTTTGTTATAGGGGTCTTGCTTTATCTCGGTCTTAACCATCCAGCAGAAAAGAAAACGAGGCATATAAAATAAGGCCATAAAAATAAGCTGAGATGTAAACAGCTCTAGTCAACAACTTCTTCAGATAACCCACTATTACTGTGGACTGTGTTGAATTCAAGCACCTATAATAATTGAATGAAAATAGAGTACCCATTTTTGACAGGACTGAAAAAAAGGAGGGAGATGCAAAGGAAGAACCATTCTGTGTCTGTATAAACAGTACAGTTAGGATAAATATGCAGTACTTTTGCATAATTCTATGAGAGGAAAGATGTGTAGTAATAGTGTTTGGACAGGATATCCTGTCTGCTTTTTGTACTATGTATGGATAACCACTAGGAAGATAACAATGTAAAAAGTATTAATTATTGAAACTATACTATAATTCAGCTTTAAAAAAATAGGTATACATCGTCTTAAACCATTTTTAGGCCATCTGCTCTAACAGTGTTTGTAGACAGAGTATCATGTATGCACCTTTTACAACAAAAAGCCACTATGAAAACAATGTGCAATGTATTAATTGTTGAATCTCTCCTACTACTTGGATTCAAAACTATCTCATTGCTATTCATTTTCAATAAAATAAAATTTAAAAAAGACAATAAAAAAAACAGATGAAAGAGAAGGTGTCTGCCAAATAACTAAGAAAAGACGCATTTGGGTTCAGAAATAGTTACTGCACCTTTCAGATATGTCTCCTCCTTGTGGTTTCAGAATTGTAGAGCCAAAGGCAAGTGCAGCTGTGATGTGAACAGTTGCAAGAAGCAGAGCCCAGAGCCTTACCAATAGCTACAGAATGACCTACTGGGTCACACAAGACAGGTCAGCCCCCTAGATGGTCTCATATTTTTCAGTTTTCCCTCCCAGTACAGGAAAATGAATTTAAGACATTACAATTGAACTATATTCCAGGCCATTTTTATTTTTTGTTTTGAGATAAGATCTTAAATTGCTCAGTCTGAGTTCAAACTTGCAGTCCTCCTACCTCAAGCTCCCAGGGTGCTGGGCCACCAGGTGTGCACGATCTTACACCCATCTTAGAAGGTTTAATCTTGACAGTTGATTCTAAAAACCATCACAGAGCCAGGTGTGGTGGCTCATGCCTATAATCCCAACACTTGGGAGGCTGAGGCAGGAGGATTGTTGTGAGTTCGAGACCAGCCTGAGCTGCAAACGTGAGCTTAAGGCCAGCCTGAACTGCATAGTGAGACCCTGTCTCAAAAAGACAAAAAAAAAAAAAGAAAGAAAGAAAGAAAGGAAGATCACAAGGAGCAAAGCAGTATTCCCAAGTACCACTCAGAGAAAAAAAGGACACAAAATTGTAAGCAGGAGAAATATAAGTCTCACCTCCTGCTGTTTAAAAGCCATAGACTCACTTGGCAAAGTACGCTTTTCAATTTAAACTCCAGAAACAAAGACCCTTCACTAGATACTAGCAAAGGAAAAAAGGGAGAGAGAGGGAGGGAAGGAGCGAGGGTGGGCAGGCAGATGGACAATGGATAAAAGATGAGATGAAATTAAAAAAGATGAGATGAAAGCCTGCTTTGACATTTTTAATTGATGTCATTATTATTAATTTTCTTAGCTATGTTTAATTAATGGCTAAGTTATCTGCTTTAGGGCAAAAATACTGGTAAAATTTAGACTATCTAGATTTGGGGGGGTTTATTAGTTATGATTGTAATGAATGGAGTAATTTAGCCTCCACAAGAAAAAATATTGCCAGTTAGCAGTAAGAATAAACTTGTGTTTGTTATTATTCAACAAGCAACAAAAACTATCAGAGCAAAGGGCAGCTTGGCCTGGGAACATGCAGCTCCAACTCAAACCTAAAGCATCCCTGTTACTAGAGAGGCTGTAGGAAGACAACTCACAGCAGGCGGGGGACAAGCAGCATCACAGCAACTGCTGGATCAAAAGCTCATGCCAGCCCGAGCAATGGAGACCTTGTCTCAAAACAAAGAGAACTGAGCATCTAAGTTAGTGCTAGAGCACTTTCTCTGCATACACAAAGCCCTGGGCTCAATGTACAGTACTGAGAGAGAGAAATAGGCACAGAGATGCAGAGACAGGGACAGACAAAGACAGAGAAACACAAACTGCTTTCTCATAGATTTTTGAGACAGAAGAACTCATCCACAGTTGGCCATGTTTAGAAATCACACATGGCAGTGCATGTGTGCAATCCCAGAACTCCAGTAGGCTCAGGCAGTAGGGTTACAATTCTGAGCCCTGCCTGGACAACTTCATGACTTAGTAAGACCCTGTCACGATTTTTTTTTTTTTTTTTTTAAAGGCTAGGATTATAGCTCAGTGTGAAGGCCCTGACATAAAAGGGCCTTCCACAGACATATCTGGTATCAAGTATTGCCAGGGAGGGCACAGAGAAACCAACATGTACACACACCCTTGTGCCTACAAAAACCCCAAAACAATCAAAGCTGTGGAAAGATGTCCTGACTGACAAACACATTTAGACCTCTGCACATTCTCCCCACTGCAGCCTTCCGAAGAAGCTCATGTAGGAGACAGCCCAAGGGAATCGGTTTCTTCTTACCAAGAAGTGCTCAGAATTAGCAACTACTAGCCAGTGAATGAACAAAGGACCTATTCTAGGGATGCTTAGATGTATTTTTCAGTTGCAGGCATGAAAGTGTTTCATGTATTTTACAACCAGTTTCTTTCCTCATCCAACACTCAGACTAATGAAGTGGTCTGACTAGTTTTACATTTAATTGATTTTCAAGTTTCAAATATCGCCTTTCTTCCCTTTACACAGTTACCATTTCTTTTAAATTTCTCTGTTTGCCAAAATATAATCAAATAGCCACCATAAAAGTCATGAACTATTACTTATTAAATCTTTAAAGTCTCCAGGGATCGAACTCGGGATTTGGGCTTGCCAGATAGGCACTTAACCACTGAACTATTTCCCGACCCTTCCTTAAAGTCTTTTGAGAAATCCAATACTCATTCATGATAAAAAGACACAGAAGACTGGAACATAAGGTCTACGTCTCAATCTGACAAAAGCCATCTAGGACAAGCCAACAATCAACATCATACTAAATGAACAACAACAACAAAAAAAAACTTTCATTGAAAAATCAAAAACAAGGCTATCACCATTCTTATTCAATTCAATGTAGTTTTGGAAACATTAGCCCAAGCAATTAGACAGGAGAAAGAAATAAAAAGAACAAAAATCAGAAAGGAAGAAGTTAAAGCATCATTACTTGGAGATGACATGATACTTTACATAGAAGACCCCAAAAATTCCACCAAAAGACTCCTAGAATATCCAAATTTTACAGCATAGCAGGATACAAAGTCAGCACTCAAAAATGAATATACATAGGAATCAATTTAACAAAGAAAGTAAGGCTGTTACATTAAAAATTACAACACTGAAAAAAGAAATGCAAAGGGATCTCAATATCCCTTATTTTCAGTAAGAACCAATATAGTGAAAATGGCCATACTTTTCCAAAGCTATTAGAGTTAATGCAATCTGATCAAAATAATAGCATGCCTCACAGACCTAGAGAAAACATCCCTAAAATTCAGTTGGAACTGTAAAGGGTTAACAGAATTTTGTGCCTTAACTGTGGGAAATTATTTAAAAAAAAAACCCTTATGCTTCCTGTTATCTACTCTAAAGCTCCTCCTTCTCCACTCAAGGGTGTTCAACAATAAATAACTTTCTTGTCAAGGCAGCAAGCTCCCTCCCTAACCATCTCCTATAACATGGTCAGCTTAAGATGTATCTTATAAAATATACACTTGTCACTATGCTGTAAAAGACTAAGCCTTAGTTACAAACAGTTTGCAGTTGTGTCAAATGAATGTAGTCTTCCGTTGTTCTGTGCTAGGTAAAAAACTCACTTAGCAAACTGGATGTGACTTCTGTTATAAATAACCCCCTGCTACCTATGTTCAGGGCGGATCAGCTTTCTCCTGCATGAGAAATGGCCAACAGACTTGAGCTCAGTAAATAAAAGGCTCTATTCAAATTTCTATCTGGCTAATCTGGTTCCTATGTTGAGTGACCCCTAACAGAATCAGAAGAGATTTATCATTCTATCAATTATTGACAATAAAGTCAAGGCAGGGGGTTACCACAATCCTTATTCTGAAGTTATATTATAAAGCTAACATGATAAAACCAGCATGGTACCAGAAGAAAAAAAAAAAAGCAGATCCAAGGATTAATGGAACAGAAGATGCAAAAACAATCTCAAACAAACAACTCCAGCCTTCTTGTCTTTGACAAAGAAGACAAACACCTTCACTGGAGGAAAGATAGCCTCTTTAATAAACTGTGCTAGGCAAACTGGCTCACCACAAGCAAAAGATTAAAGCTACACCCATATATTTCACCATGCACTAAACTAAAATCAAAATGGATCAAAGATCCAAATATTAAAACAAAAATCTGCTAAAAGATAGAACAGGTAAAACTGTTGAAGACATAGGTGTAGGCAAAGACTTTATGAAGAAAACCACAATCACACAGGAAATAGTACAAAGAGTCAACAACCAGGGTCATCTCATATTAAAGATTTCACACAACAAAAGAAACCACCAACATGTAGACCTGTGTTCCCAGCACTCAGAAGGCTGAGGCAGGACTGCCCTGAGTTGAAGGCTAGTCTGGACTACATAGTGAATTCAAGGCCAGCTTACACTACACAGTGAGGCCTGTGATGGCCTAAACACAGACTTTTAGCACAGGCACTGCCATGGTTAAACTTTAGCTGACCCCAGAGTTGTAAAAGCAGGCCTACCACATGGAGGAAATATACCCTGAGAAAACACTGACCTTAAGCAATGACAGGAAAAGAAAGTAGCCAGATGAATAGCAAAAAAAATCTGTTTGACAGGCAGGATAGGTGCTATTCTGTTTGACAAGCAAGATATACTGCATATTCTCTATATATACACACAACGTCTTCTAGTCAGGACTGCTCACTTAAGACTCTGAAACAGGTCTATGCTGATGGTCGCTGAGCTCAGCTAATAAAAATCCTCAAATTTTAATTGGCTACTTAAATTCCTGTATTGATTATGAACCCAGGATCCCAATAAGGGGATTTATAGGATCCAAGTCTCTCTTTGAGATGAATATTCCTCAGGGGGACCACTGGAGAGATGTCCTTCACCCCCAAAGAACTTTGCTCCCAAGTGAAACCAAAAACCCTGGATACTAATTCAGCCAATTCAGAATGAGCCTTTGGGATCCTTACCGGTAAGACTGCTTCTGTTGGTCAGGGCATCCCTCAGATGTCCTCAGAGAGGTTGGATGCAACATTAGACTCTCCAGAACCAGTTCCCCCAGACCAAGATGTTGGCTGGGACTTGGTATCAGTCTTTGAACCAAACATGTGTCTGTTGTAATTTTTTTGTCTGTTTGTCTCCAGTATAACATTTGTCATGTTCTGTCATGGGTCAGTCTGCTTCTGCTTCTGTGTTTTTGTCGCCCCTGCAATGTCTTCTTGACCATTTTCCAGATTTCAGACAAGGAGCCTCAGGCAAGACACTGCTGCAAAAGGCCCACCTGGCCTCCCTGCCTGCAAGCCACTTCTGGGTGGTTTTGGTGCCCCAAGCTGATTTCAGCTAACTGCCTCAAAGTGGCTGGAGGTGTGGAATGCCTCCTCCATGTGGAAAGAAAATAACAGAACTTACTCTGACCTAGGTAAAGATTTGATTGGCTTTTGCTCTGAGGTTGGTGTTGGTGGAAGTTATGTTAATCTATCTCAGATGAGTATTCCTGAGATACTACTGACACACTGTCTCTCTGACAGTCTGTTTTCTAATAAATAAATATTCCTGGATTCATTTTCTCTAGAGTTGGAGGCCACGTGAGGTTTGTTTTCTGTTTTGTTTTGTTTTTTAATTTGTTGCAGGGAGAACCCTGTGTTGCCTTACTAGGAAATCTATGGAAATGGTGGCATTTGTTTTGGTTTGAAATCCAGTCAAGAGTTTAAATAAAAAAGAGATCAAAGAAAAACCCAAATTTTCCTGGGATATTGTTGTCCTTCTGTTTTGTCTGTTTGTTCTCTGTCCCCAATGCACCCATGTCCCAAGCTGTGCTAGCTCCAGGGAGTAGCCACCACGTCCCTAACTTGGGCTGGGGCAATGGTATTAGCTCTGTTCTTCTTTCACTTCTTGCCTTTTATGACAAATCTACCTGAAAATGCAGAAGGGCGCAGACCTAACTCGCTTGCTGTATTACATTGTGGTTATTGCTGCTGTGTCAAATTAAACTAGTCTTGGGCTTGTACTGTGTGTGAATCAAGAGAGGACACCGATGGGACCTTTATTATGACCGAAACAGTACAGAGCAAACCGACTGTCCTGAGGTGCATGATTAACTTTGATAAGTTCCAAGGTAAAAATGGAAAGTGCTTCTGGGATTTCTGTTATCTCATCCTGATTGCAGTAACACCCAGGAGAGCCTCAGCCACATGCTTCAGCCGCTGCTGCTCTCATGTCATCTGAGTCTTCTCTACCCCCTTCCTTTGCTATTGAGCTGATGACAGGGTAACAACAGCCCACAGAGATCATTAGCCCAGCTCATGGCGCTTTTTCGTCCTGCCCTTTCTAGGGAGGTTAACCTCTCCCTGCCCCCAGCCTCCTGGGCAGTTGCTCCCCTGTTATAGCAAAGAAGGAATTCTGAGTCCCCTCCCCCAACCAGTGCTTCTTCAGGTTATCTGCTGCAAACTGCAAAAATAAAAAGCCCGCAGGAATAAGTTACTGCTTCATAGTAGAGAAAGTAACAGAATGAAAATATACACAAAAGAAAAAAAAAGTGGTGCTGACAGCCTATAGGAAGGTAATTACAGGGGAAAAGGATATTTCAACTGAAAATGTCCAAAGAAAGGGAAAAAGAAAGTGTTTATAAAGGAATTGAGGTGTGTGTGTGGGGGGGGGTCATCTAATTAAACCTGGTCAGTACATTTATATGCACAAGATGGTTAAGGCAATGATCCTGAGAATTTTAAGCAGGTCTTTTAAACTAGCAGTTAACTGGTAGAATTCTCACCCTGACTAACTATATATGCTGATACCTGTGAACTAAGCAATTGCACTGAAGATAGCAATGCGTGATACTAGGGTCATGCTTGGAATGCCTGTCATTCTGGCCTTCTGAATACCTACTGCTTGTCATGACATACCAATTACTGCCATACTATCTCTCAAGTAAATGTTTGTTTAAAAAAAATGTAATAGCTGGGCGTGGTGGCGCAGGCCTGTAATCCCAGCACTCGGGAGGCTGAGGCAAGAGAATTATTGTGAGTTCAAGACCAGCCTGAGCTACAAAGTGAGCTTAAGGCCAGCCTGAGCTGCATAATGAGACCCTGCCTCAAAAAGACAAAAAGAAAAAAAAAAAAGTAATAAATGAAAACAAGAGACAAGAAAAAAATGTCATAGTACTGTCCTGCTACAATGCTGCATATGGTTAGACTTCTAAATTTCTGTGTAAAAATATGTACCTGTTTATTCCTATATTTTAATATTTTTTTCTTCATATTCTTTAGGGACTTAAGTTTAACATATCAATACTTGATAGAAAATACCTATTCCACATTATATCTAAGATGTTTAATATTCAGACAAATAGTGAGGTTAAGCTAAACTGCCTATATTATAGGGTAATAATAAGCTTTTTTTCGGAAGGGATAACAACTTAAGTTTGCAGTCCAAAAATTAGAGAAAAGGGGCTGCAAGGATAGCCAACATTTTGGCCCTAGCCTTTCAAGGTCAGTGAGGACTTAGAACATAAGAGAACTTGTACTGTAACATCAGGTAACTCAGTTGTGTCGCAAATTTTCTCATAAAGGAGACTATAGGGCCACAGAGGAATGTGATCGATGATATAGGGTGTGCTTAAGGAGAGTCACATGGAGAGAATACATTCTCTCCTCTCAGGCTTTCACAGAGAGCAAATTGGTCAAGCAATGGCCGTGACTCATCCATATGGCTAACACTGACAAAGGATCTAAAACTGTGGTACAGAGTTTCAGGATAAATCCTAACAGGATTTGATTGACCTTATCAGATACAAAAGCCACATTTCTTGTTATATATATCTTGCTTTATCTTGATCTTAACCATCCAGCTGAAAAGTATAAAAACAAGGTATAAAAAGTAAAGCCATATTAATAGGCTGAACTGTAAAAGGCTCAAGTCAACAACTTCTGACATTCCCCGTTCTACAGAAAACCCACTACTATTATGGACTACTGGACTGTATTAGAATATTTTGCTGAATTCATGTTCCTACAATATTTAAATGACAATGGAATACCCTTCTCTGACAAAACTATAAACAAAAAAAAGGGATACCAATGAAGAACCATTGTGTCTGTATCTGGATAGGTCCATTGGTATGGTATGTTTGTATATTCAAAATAGTTAGGATATGCAGCTACTTTCTCTTAATTCAATGAATAGAAAGATTTGCCCTAATAGTGTTTGTAGACAGGATATCATACCTGCATCTTGTACTATGAATAACCACAAAGACAATATGCAATGTATTAATTATTGAAACTGTCCTACTAACTGGTTTTGAAACTGTCTCATTGCTATTTGTTTCTTAATAAAATTATTTTTAAAAAATAATGATTTAACCTGGCTGGAAATATATTTGAGTGCACTCTGAGTTTTGTAAAGGTATTTGTTTGCTCTGCATATTTGTTTATGGATTTATATTCTGTTATCTGAGCTTTAAATAGACTTTCAAGCATGTTTTCTCCCAAGTTATCAGCTCGTCTAAGTAATATCAAAACTGGTATTTGTGTGTGTGTGTGTGTGTAAGTTTTTTTTTTTTTTTTTTTTTTTTTTTTTTTTTTTTTTTTTTTTTTTTTTTTTTTTTTTTTTTTTTTTTTTTTTTTTTGTGGAACTGGAGATTGCCAGGCATGTGCTTACTTACCAAGCCATCTCCTTGGCCCAAGCAAGATACATTGCATATTCCTTTTACATACATGTTATGTCTTCTGGTCAGGACTGCTCACTTAAGTCTCTGAAACGGGTCTATGCTGATGGTCACTGAGCTCAGCTAATAAAAATCTTCAAATTTTAATTGGCTATGTGAGTTCCTATATTGATTATGAACCCACAACAAGACCGAGTCTCAAAAAACAAAAAGAAAAAATAAGAAATCACCAATAAAATGAAGAAACAACCCACAGATTGGGAAAAAGATTTTTATCAGCTACTCCTTAGACCAAGGAATAATATTTAGTATAGAGTATTTCAGAAAATTCTGACCCTGAATTTAAAAACCCCATCAAAAAATTAGTACACACTTCTCAGAGTACAAATGACAAATATATAAAAGAATGTTCAACATCACTGATCAGGCTAGATGCGGTGCACACATCTCTAATTCCAGCTCTCGGGAGGCTGAGGCAGGAGAATCACCATCAGCTGGAGGCCAGCCTGACATACACAGTGAGTTTAAATCCTGTGAAGAGTCTGCCTAAAATGGTAATAATAATTACTGACCATTTGAGAGATGCAAATTAAAACAACACTGAGATTATATCTCACAGCACAAAAAAATGGTTATGATCAAGAAATCTACCACCAGGGAGACAGTTCACAGGTGTATTTGCTTGGCAAGTGCAAGGTCCTGAGTTCGGTCCTCAAAAAGAAAAGAAATCCACCAATAATAATGCTGGAGGAGATGTGGGGAAAAAAACCCTTCCCTACTGTTGGTGGGAATGTGCACTGGTACAACCACTGGGAAAATCAACGTGGGATTCCTCAAACGCTAGGACAGAGATACCATTTAACCTGGCTATTCCCCTTGTAGGTATCTTCCCAAAGGGGTTAAAAGCATTATGCCATAGTGACATATGCATACCCATGCTTACAGCATCGCAATTTTATTGTTGTTATTGTTATTCTTTTGAGATAGGGTCTTGCTATGTAGTTCAGGCTGGCCTTGAACTCGTTATGTAGCCCAGGGATTTCAATCTTGTGACTATCCCCCTAACTTAGGCTCTTGAGTGCAGGTACAGCACCACAATTTGTAATAGGTAAATCTTGGAAATAGCCCATCTGCCCATCAACAGATGAATGGACAAAGAAACTGCATATTTCATATATAATGGAGGGGCTGGTGATATAGCTCAATGGCTCAGTGCCTCCCGGGCAAACACAAAGTCCTGACTTTGATTCCCAGGCCCTGCCCTACAAAAAAGAATGCTACTCAGCCATAAAGAATATGAGATACTTTTAGGAAAATGGATACACCTTGAGAATTTACTTTTAAGTTAAATAAATCAGACACACCTTTAATTATCAATTATTTCTCCTGTGTGTGAAACCCAAAGGGTACATAAAGAGCACCGTGGGGAACAGACAGTGGAAAGAAGGGGGAGAATGTTCGAATGGGAGTGCAAACAAGGAGGAGGGAGAGGGGAGGGGTGGGAGGGAACAAGGATAAGATTAAAAAAGAAAAGGAGAACAAGAAGAATGAAGGTTTGCAAAGGGAGAGGAGGAGGACTGAAGGGAAGCAAGGGGAATGGGGGAAATGAATCAACATAGATTATGTAGAGATGCAAATTCCCTGTGATGAATGTGATCGTCATCAAAATGTACCAATAAAATAAATTTTAAAAACTAAATCTCTGAGGTCTCACTTAAGAAATCTGAAGACTAAAATTCTAAGCCCTGATTTTCCTTCTTTCTTTTATAATAACAAGATGACTTGTCCAAAACAAGAAACATCAGGAAGTGCTATGGAAAGCTAAGTAGAACTTCAGAAGACAAGCAGCTGCCCTGCCCACTGGACTAGAAAACAAGTTTTCAACCTTAGACAAACACCGACGCATCTGCATTGCCCACCCATCCCAACATGGTCTTTGGCAAGGGGCACCCAGGACAGAAATCATGGTGGGTGGCCCCAAGGGAGAAAGCGCACCAGTGGTGACTTGTGAAACTGCAAACATACATGAAGGGTTTTCTAAGTCAAATGGAAGAAATATTTACTCAGCCAGGATCATGGAAAAATAGGAAATCTACCAGCACGGCTGCACTTTGGTGCTCAGGGCTCCTGCTCAAAGAGCAGCTGCAGGGCACATGTGCGAGGTCAGGCCACAGGAAGCACATGTGGTCCTAGGGAGGACCAAATCCTGGAAAAGCTCACAGGTGTGTAACCTGGCTGCTCTCTCCTGAGAGAAGAGACAAACCCCGCAGTTTGGGACGGAGGGAGGCTATGCTGTCGAGGCACATCATCACTGTAACCTAAACACAAAAACTAAAGATAAAAGAAATATCTACTCTCATATTTTTTCCTCAATTTTATAATGAAAAAGCTGACAATTATATTGAGTCAGCCCCTAGAGAAGGGCTTTGAAAATAGCTCCCCAATGGTGAAAATGTGGAGTAGAGAAAAACTAGGTTTAAAAACCCTCACTGTTCATAATGTGCTGAGCTCTTTGCCACAGCCTCTCCTAAAATGCAGGATATAGGCATCACCACCTACAGCAAGGAGCAGGGTCCCTAGAAAGGCTAACCTCAAGAGTCCAAGAATGGGAAGTAAATGCCAAAAGGTTGCTACAGACATAATTAAGGATCTTAAGATGAAAGCATTGTGATGGCCCAAATCAAATGAAAAGTGTCCTGATAACAGAAAGAAGAGACCACACAAATGATAAGGCCTGGACCGGACATACCAGACTGGACAAAGTGAGAGAGAAGCTTCCCCTAAGGTCTGCAGGATGAACAAGACTCTGAGGTGCCCTCACTCCTGTCTTCCGGTCTCCACTCTGCTGTTTTAGGGTATCAAGTCTGCACTGATTTACTATGGAAGTCACAGGAGAGCACCACACTGCCCACATCCTCCCCATGGAGTCAGTGGTTTATAGGATGCTAAGTAATAAAGTATCTTGCTGTTGAAAGGAAGAGAAAAGACTGGGCTTGGTGGTGCATGCCTATAACCCCAGCACTTGGGAGGCTGTAAACAGGAGATAAAAACAAACAGGAGATCACTACAAGTCTGATCTATGCAGTAAGACCCTGTAGACCCTGTCCTAAAAATACAAAATTTAAATTTAAAAAAAGGAGGAGAAAAAGAGAAGGGGGATGGGGAAAGGAACAGGAAGGGGAAAAAGGGGGAGGAAGGAAGGAAAAGGAAAAAGCAAAATGCTTATAAAATATTAACATTTACTTCTCTAACATAAATCTCCAAAGCAAGACATATTTTTTTTGATATGGTAAAAAAAAAAATCTGTCACATACTTGAATATTGTACTAGTATATATGACTCTGCCCCTTACAAAAAAAGTAGCAGGTGGTTGCCTGCAGCTTAACACTTGGCACCAACAGAGGCTAGGGAGTCCTGTCCTACCCATACCAGTGTTCCTTTCACCATGTGACATACAATGGTCACTCCGTCACTTGAGCATGGCTAGACATGAGTCCAGCTGCACCTGTAAGTTCCCGGGCTCTGTACCATCAGACTGACCAAATGTGAAATACATTTCCTTGGCTAAGAAGATGAAGACAATGTTTCAAGGAAGGAGAGGGCAGAGAAGGGAAGGCAGAAGTTTTCCTAGTTGTGCTTCACTGTCCCTAACACCATCACCCAAGGGTTCCTACCAAGTGCAGCAGCTGAAGAAGTCTTTTATTTGCAAGTTACTAACCATAAAATACCAAAATAAATGAAAAATAAGGCCAAGGGTTGAGCACAATGGCAGAGAATAAATTCAAGGTCCTAGTTTTAATCTCCAATGGGAGGTAGGGAATTAACACTGAACAGTATTGGTCATGGGGACCTCCCTGAGTTGGGCACAGTGGCTCAGGCCTATAGTCTACTTCTCAGGAGGCTAAGACAGGAGGATTATTTGGCTCAGGAATTTAAAGGCAGCCTGCAAAACCATGAGATCTCATCTCAAAAAAAGTGAAAAACTCCCGTGTATAGTTTAAATGATGGCACAATCACTCTTGTTAACTAAAAGAAAAAATACTCTCTAATATTCCTGCAGCTCCAATGACAAGGGAACAACGCTCTCAGGCTGAGCCTCTGGAATATACAACTGTGTGTTTGCTTATGAAGGGAGAAAATGAAAGCAAAGACCTGCAAAGAATCCCCAGCACCAGCGCTGGATGAGGCAGACGGAGCATCTCCAAGGATGCTCAGACACCACAGCCCTCCAGAGCCCTGCGTCAGTCAGAGCAGCCAGACCTGAGCAGAAAGGAAATCCGTGTTTGCTCCCCCACCTGTTCAGTTCTCATGCTCTCCAAAGCCCTCAGGTCCAGACAACACCCATCATACAGGACACTCCCAAACGTGTAAAAATGTAACACTGACAATGGAAAGGAGCAGTTAATCCTTGTTTTGTCTTTTTTCAATCTTCTTTTCCTTTTTCTCTCTTCTTACTTCCTTATATATTTTTTTCTTTTTTCTTCCAATCTTGTGTGCATATATCTGGCAATATGAACAACTAATTTGAAGACAACTCTGTGCAATACAACAAATACTGTGCAAACTCATTAGTGCAATTCTGTATCATTTGTAACTTTTTTGTTTTAACACTATTTTGCACTCTCTAAAAAATAAGGAATAATTTGTTTATTCTTTAACAATTTTCAATCATTTTAATGACAAAAAGATAAAATAGTGATGAAACACTTTCAAAACAGGTTAGTAGGACATTTATAATAATTCATTGTAAAATTGTGGTCTTCATAGTGGTTAGATGCAGACATGATATCTTGTCTAAACAATATTTGTACAAAGGCTTTTTTTCTGTATTTTAGGGAAGGGTCTACAGGGTTTTCAGGGTCTCAATAATAGATCAGACTTGTAGTGATTCTCCTGTTTTCAGCCTCCCAAGTGCTGGGAGGCACACACCACCACACCCAGTCTCAGTATAAGCTTTTATCCTCAGTGAACTAAGAGAAAGTAGATATATATTTATCCTGACTCTCTTGTGTATACACATATATATATATTTTTTTTTAATTTTCCTTTCCCCTTTTCACAACAAAAATGTCTTTTATTTACACTTTTATGAAGTTAGCAGCACATGATACTAGGTTGCTTAGCAACCGAAAGCAAACCTTAACCAGACATGTAATTTTTTTCACATTCTATAGGGATTTAAATTTTAGAATATCCATGGTTGCTGGAAAATAGCAGTTCCATGTTATGCCTAAGGCATTTGATATTCAGACAGATAGTGATGTTAAGCTCAACTGCCTGTTACAGGCTAATAATATCATTAAGCTTCTCTTCTGGATGTTTAACAACTTAAGTTTGCAGACTAAAAATTAGAGAAATAGAGGGGCTACAAGGATAGCCAATATTTTGTCCCTATCATTTCAAGATCAATGAGGACTCAGGACACAACACAACCTGTGCTGTGACATCTTTTTAACTCGGTGGTGTCCAAAATTTTCTGATCAAGGAGATTATGGGGCCACAAAGGAAGGTGATCAATGATAAATAATTTAAAAATAAAAAATGTAGCACTGAGTTTCTTTCCTCAGGCTGCCGAGGTTCCCACACGCACAACACTTACCTCGGGTAGTGTAGCCTCCAATGACATAGATCCGCCCCTTACATTCACATGCAGAGAACTCAGCTAGGGGATTTGGTAATGGTGCCACAAAATTCCACGAGTCCTGCTCAGGACTGTAGCACTCAACATTAGAAACAGCTTGTCCACCAATGGCATAGAGTTTGGAATTAACAGCCACGAGTTTGAAGTTAGACCTGAAAGAGAGACAAAAGAGCCGAGAAAGTAAGTTCTGATCAGAACAAGTATGATGTTGGCATGAATGACTACAGCAGAAACGGAATCTGTTGACAGTTCAAGAAATCTGCTCTGCTTGACGGTGGTCATCTGCAAGGACAGAGGAATGACACTATGACTTCTCCAGTGCAGGACTTCTCCTGTAATCAAGATTCCACAAAAGGCCACATGACCACACATCAGCAGATGCAGACAGTTCAACATAATAAGAACCAATCTTGCTCAGTTTTAAGCTAGGCACCACAGGCATGATATGAACACTAAATTCAAACAGTGGGTCTCTAGATGCACAGCTTTGCACTCACGGATTGAAAATACGGGGGTGGGGAGCTGCATCTGTACTAAACATGCACAGGCTTTTTCCTTTTCATTATTCCCTTTAAGATGCAGCACAACTATTTACATAATACACTTCTTGTTTTGAAACAAGTTCCTGCTATGTAGTCAAGACAGCCCTCAAATTTAGAATTTTTAATGTCTCAGCTCTTGAATGCTGAAGCATTCGACAGGTATGTACTGCATGTACTACTGGCATATATTGCGAGAGTCCTGGGCTAATTCCTCACACATACTCAGATATTTATATTTTCTTTCCAAGAAGGAGCAAGTGCCAAGGAAAAGGCACCTGCCCACTTCTTTGTCTTCTCCCATCAGGATACTTGCCTCACTCCATCCCCTGAGCCTTTAGGAGCTACCCAGATGTGCCCTGTGCTGCGCTAGAAAACTTTGTGAGCCATGCCTTTCCTGCACTAGAGGATACTGTAAATTTGCTTTATAAAATATAAATCAGGAGATGTAAGCACAGAATTAACTAAAAATACTCTGGATCCAGTATTTTAAGTTATTAATAAATTATAAGAAATGCCTCTGAACAAGTGCAGAGGGCCTGCCAAATAGCTCAGTGGATTAAAGCTGGGGATTCCATCCCCAGGCCTGTCATGCCAGTCATACACCCAGGGCACACTGAGATGGCAATTGAGACGGGGTGTGATGGCACACATCTGTAATCCCAGCTCTTGGGAACTTGTAAACAGGTGGATCACTACAAATCCATTCTAGTAGTGAGACCCTGAATGCCCTGTAGAACCTTCCCTAAAATACAAAAAAAAAAAAAAAAAAAAAGTGCACATCTATCACAATGTTAAAAAAAATTTAAGAAAGAAAACATTTTCAAGCCACATATTTAATAAAGAAGTAAATACTACAACTCATCAGCTTCAGATACAAGGTAAGTCTCATTACTAACTAAGACAGTTGATTTGCTTAAATGTAGCATTCAGGGATTAATCTATCCTTCGAAAGCAGAAAATGCATACATTTGTGACTGTTAGGTCAACCAAATGTGACATAAACAACTGTCAAAAGTTTATGGGGGTCGGAGCAACAGCAGCAGCAGAAAACCTGAGCACAAAGAAGGAAGCTGGGGCTCTAGGCTGAGCTCTACTGATAAGCAGCCCTCTGGGCCTCATCACCTCAGGTCTCCATCTCTTAAGTTGCACATAAGATCTGTCACAAGGTGAACACAGTTACATCAAATTGTTTCTCAAAAGCTTCAGGCAGAGAAGAAATACTATGATTCTGAACTTTTTTTGTGCAAATTAAAGATAGACCAAGTGAATCCCAAGGCCATATCTAACTCTAATAACAAAGATTTCTTCAAAAATAACAGTATTCTGGAAATAGAAGCCACTAGGAAAACAAAACAAAAATTATGCTAGGGTAGATTAAGAAACAGCAATGAATACTAACCTAAGCCTGGTCTCCACAGGTATCCAATAGAGCTGATGCATTACAGGACAGAAAATACAGAGTCTGCCAAAAACTACATACAGTGCATTAATAAACATCTGGATGCCAATGCCATTCTGAGCACCTCTTGACTGCTCTATTACTGAAGATAATTTGCATTAATCCCATGATATGTCATTAAATCTAGTATTGTAATATTTATACAAGTTTTCCTTTTCTTAATGGATACATGTTTTTCACACACTGCATATTAGAGTTGGGTGTGGCAGTAAGTAGTACATGCCCATAACCCCAGATATTAAAGAGGCTGAGGCAGAAGAATGGCAAGTTTGGGGCCAGCCTGAGCAACTCAGCTATACCTCAAAATAAAAAATTATTAGAAAATAAAAACATTATTTTAAAGTGCTCAAGATAAAGCTATATGGTAGAGACTTGCCAACCACACACAAGGCTCTAAGTTCAAACCTCAGCACCACAAAAAAGACAAGGAAAATATATTCGCAACAACTACCTACTAAAGTCTCTTTAAAGAAGCCTATGTGCTTGTATTTAAATGTGCTTTTAGTTCTGTTTTGCTCTTCACCTCGGCTGAACAGAGTACTCTTCAGCAAGAGCCTCACACTGCCCATTAAGCCCAGACAGCCTTGTGATCCCCAGGCCAGCGGCTCCCGCCCAGGCGGCAGTTACTGGGGGGTCCCTGACTCATGCTGCTTACCTTCCCTGCTGCCAATGGTCCTTAAAACCCACACGGTGCCCTCTTTATGTCTGTAAATCTGGGGAACCAAAGGAAAATAAAGCCTGTAAATAAGCTCTACATTCTATGAACCCTCAATTTATTTCTGCTCCCCAAAGGTACACAGATAGTAAATTTTCTAAGGTGAAAAGTTTTTACTGTTCATGCACCATAATCACTGCCCTAAGCAAACAGGTAAGGGACTTCTTTTTGAGGCTGAATAGGTAGTTAAGAGTAAACAATGCCACCTCTCTACTCCACTGGAAAAGAAGAAAAGGCATTAATGCTGTTTGTTTAAAGATAACATTGCCACCTAAAGACAGACCACTTGCTAAAGAGGCATACTGTTACGGCTTGGAGAGTGAAATCTCAACTCCAATCTCCAACAGCTATGTGACCTTGGACAATGTTTGTGCATCCGTGCGTTAGTTTCCATATATGTAAAGTGGAAGAACAAAGGCAGTGTCAGGCGCTCAGGACAAACCTGCAGAGAGAAGGCCCTTCCCACTGTGCCCAAGAATGCTTCTCTGCACCCCCTAGGGCGGAAGTTCCTTCCTGTGCGAAAGGTTAGTTTCTCATGCATCAGTTAACAGCAATCTGTGACTTATTCTGGAACTCTGTCCCACCTGCTTTCTCATCTACAAATTATTGTCACTCAGCACTTTATTTCTAACTTTCTGAAAACAACTGTTCCCCTCTTCACTTCTTCAACAGTAAAGGTGTACACCAGCTATAAATCACTTTCAGAAATTATCAGTTCTCCAGTGTATGATCCCAGACATACTATGTTCAATAGGTTAAAACCAAATAATGAATAATTTGTCAATTAATTTGTAATAAACAGAAATACAAGTGAAAAACAATAGCCAAGACAGCATTTTAACCTTATTTACATGAAATAAAAAGCTCAGCCAAGCGTGATGGTGCATGCCTATAATCGAGCACTCAGGAGGCTGAAGCAGGAGGATTGCTGAGGATCTGAGGCCAGGCAGTGCTACAAATCAGTTCAAAGCCAGCTTGAAATACACAGCAAAACCCTGTCTCAAAAAGACAAAAATAAAAATAAATAAATAAATACATAGCTCACTCAGGAAAAAGAAAAGGGATACAAACAGGAAGGAAGAAGTCAAACTATCCTTACTAGACAATGACATCATCTTTTACATAGATCTAAAAACTCTTCCACAGCAACACTCAGAACTAATAAACCTAGCTGTGGCAGGACATAAAAGCAACACATAAAACTAAAGTGTTTTGGTACACCAACAATGAACGAGCCAAGCAAAAAGTCAGGAAACAATCCATTTATGGTAGCTTAAAAAAATTTTTTTTAAATAGCTAGGCATCTAACAAGGAAGTGAAAGACTTCTATTAACAAAACTGCAGTATTCTGAAAAAAAGAGTGAAGTAGACATCAGAAATGGAAGGATGTCCCCTTCCATAGACCAATATTGTCAAATTAATCATATTACCAAAAATGATGGACAGATTTAATGCAATACCAATAACATTCTTCACAGAGCTAGAAAAAAAAAATCCTAAAATTTTTATGGGAACAGAATAGACCCAGAAGAGCCACTGCAATCCTGATTAAAAAGAGGAAAGCAGGAAGTATCATAACCCTAGATTTCAAATTATACAACAAAGCTACCATAATAAAAATAGTATGGTACTGGCACAAAAAAAAAATGGAACTGAGGATGTAGAAACAATGTTCTGGCATTTTCAGCCATTATTTGTTTTATTGTGTTTTGTTTTGTTTTTGGCAAAGGGGCTAAAACCATAAGCTGGAGACAAGACAGCCTCTTTAATAAATGGTGCTGGGAACACTGGCTATCCACATGCCAGGTGTTGACTGACTCTAGATCCGTATCTTTCAGCATGTACTAAAATGAAATCAAAATGGATCGAAGACCTAGATATAAAAACAGAGAACACTTAATCTGCTGGAAGATAAGACACAGGTATAGGCAAGGGCTTCCTGAACAGAACATCAATTGCATGGGGAATACCACAAAGAATCAACAAATGAGATCATATCAAATTTAAAAGCTTCTGCACAGCAAAGGAAAAAAGAAACAACAATTGGAAAAAAAAAATTCTGCCATCTACTCATCAGAGGACTAACATTTAGAATACATACAGAAATCTGAAGAATTAGATCCCTACAAAAAATAAAAGATACAATCAAAAAAATGAGTAACTGAAATGAATAGCCATTTCTTAAAAGTAGTACAGACATATATGAAAAAGTGCTCAGTATCTTTGCCCATTAGAGCAATGCAAATCCAAACACTGAGATTGCATTTTACTCCAGAAAAAACAAAAATGATTATCTTCAAGAACTCAAAAGCAAATGCCAGTGAGAGAGACAGAAAGAGACACAGAGAGAGAAAGGCAGAGAGAGAGCAAATTTTTAAGAAACAGGGATATCTATTCTAAATATCAGTGCAGTTATCAATGATTAATAGCTGCCCACAAGCTATTGAGGCAAGGGTTGCTTAGAGCTTAACTGTGATTATGTGTAAGCCAATCAAACTCAGTAAGCCTCAGTTTCCTCTTAGGGAAATAGGGTCAATAATAAGACTCATTTCAGTGACACTGTGAGCATGAAATATGAAGTAACACCTACAGCACTGAAAACAACTGAGCCAGACTAAAACTCAAAAGCAGAAAACCATCATCACAACTTGATAGACAGAGAGGTCTGTACCTTTACAGTACAAATTCAACTGCACTGTAACAGTTCCCCAGCCTTACAGAGGATGATTGCGCAGTGTGTGGACCATCATGCCATCTCTCTTTCCCCTTCCTTTGCCTGCCTTCTGCTATATCACTAAGGTCTAGGAAGGAAAAAAATCAGGAAGTTAGAAACAAAAGCAGTCATTGTTGCTATCTACTGCCACCTCCAAGAAACTCAAAAAGCAAGCCACAAAAAGCAATTTAAACTGTTGCCCAAAATTAAATTAGGAGTTCATAGCTTTCTTTCCTTTGTTGTGGGTTCCTGGGACCCACAACAGAGGACAAAATGTCCAAAGGTTTCACAAGTCAGAGATGCTCTTCATTTAAACTTTTTTTTTTTTTTTTTTTTTTTTTTTTTTTTGGTGGAATTGGGAATTGAACTCAGGCCCTTGCACACTGAGCTATCTCCCTAGCTCCTCATTTAAACTCTGACTGGGCCACCCACCACTTGGCACCCTTCCTATCTCTCAGGAGCTATTTCCACCCCCAAAAAAACTTTCCCAGTCTTAACCCCCACTGTTTCTTAGAATTCATTTTTCTACTTCAGGGAACATGAACTTGGCATATCTTTATATGCTGTAACTTCTAGCATATAAAGATATGCCAAGTTAATAAGGTAGAAGTTACATATTTTTCCACTATACCACTTTGGAGGTCCCACCAAGATAACTGTGAGTGTGCTTTTGTTTCATGGATTCTGACAATCAGAAATTGTCGTTCTTTTTTTTTCTTTTTTCTTTTATTTTAAAGAGTAAAAACAAACAAAGCAAAAGCAAAAATGAAGATAGAAAAAGAGTAACATCCAACAATACATATGGTACAGATTTTTAAAAAAAGAATAAAAAAATTAACAATGGTTGTTATATTATGTATTCTTATCATCAAATCCGTTGCTCAGATTAATAGATACTTCTTACCCTACGAGCTTTTCTCAAATCATCTTATATATATTCATACAATTATAACTTACATACTACTACTTCTTTCTTGGATTTTAGAGCAATATGTATACAGAACCATTTTTATACAACTTAATTTTCAGAATGTCAAAACTTGAATTTAGCACTTCCTTCAATAATTCCTATTATGTATATTACTAAGTTGCCAAACATTTCATTCAGTATCCCAATCACTTTGGATCATACTACTTTATTCCCCTATGGCCTATAATGTAATCCATCTTAAAGTCATATAAATTCCAAAGGATTTCCCTATGCCTCTACTGTCTTCTTAGCTCAGATCTTCCCCATTTCATAACTCAGTTATCATATAAACCAACCTGTACACATGGCAGCAGTCCAGCCCCATGTGAATTTGTATTATGCTATACAATGGATTATATCCAGGAAATATACATGTAGGTAATCTCTATCTGTCCCTTAAAGAGCTTTAAGAGACAGTAGCTCCCCTGCAAGCTAGTTAAACACTCTTAGAGCAGCTGCCACTCTCAAAGCAGAGAACAGGTTCCTCAGTACCTTTTACTTAAAATCCACTGAAGTCAGACAGGCAGCTGGCTTTCTTTCTGAAGACAAATCTCTGGTTGCATAGAACCAATGAAAGCTGAGAGCCATGAAGAGACCAAGGCTGGGGTGACTCCCTGGTGCAGAGGGCTCCTCAGGAGAAGGTAAACCCCAACAGCCAAACTGGATAATCAGGAGAGAATTCACTCATTCATCAGCCCCTCTTGTACTCCTGAGGTATGAGATTAACTCCTCAGAGACCACCCGGTATCATCTATTCCAGGGTGATCAGAGATGATACTGTTAGAGCCTTCTCTTGAACCTCCATTAACAGTTGAGTGACAGGTTTGGGCTTTTCTTTCTGCTGGTATGAAAGAACCCATCTTCAGATATGTCTTGATATAATTATAGGGCCAGAAACAAGTAGAAACAATAACCACCCAGATCTCCTGCAAAAGTATTGCTAGGACAGAGTCTAAGATAAGAGATCATCCATCACCCCCTGCAAGTTTTTCTCTTTTTCAACTATACAAGTATTGTAGGGCTTGGAAGACAAGCTCAGCGGTCTAAGACCTACCTGGGAAGTACAAGGACCCAAGTTCGATTCCCAACACTACATGCTGTGCCAGCCTTGGAATCCTGGGAGCACTGTGCTGGGCCCTGAAACCAAGATTGTTGGCATACACCTGTAATCCCAGTGCTGGGGAGGCTGAAATAGGAGGATCACTATGATCACTATAAGTCTGAGCTGTGTAGTGAGACCTTGTATCAATTAATAAAAACAACAACAAATGTTTAAAAGGTATCATTAGAATTCAGCTTGGCCAAATACATCTGAGTATACTCTGGTCTGTTAACAATTACCTTATGTATGTAGTGTGTCTGTTCAACATGTGACCAGCTGCAACTTTTGTTTTGAGTTCAATAATTTTCTTTTCTTTTTTTTTTTTGGGGGGGGGGTTAAATATTTATGTCTATAAGTCTTTTAGAAAAGTGTCATTAGAGTTAAAGGCATGCTTCCAGCTAGGTTGCCACTTGACCAAAATGTCAAAACTGCTTTTACAAGTACAATACCTATTGTCTGTGTCCAATAACTTGGGAGTCTTTCAGTGGTCTCACTCACAGGTCATCTACAAATTTGTTAAGATAATTAAATGGGGATCCCTCAGGCTTGGGAACCTGCTAGATAACAATCCCTTTGGACAGCAAAGGAGCAGCTGCATGGACGCATCCATTCCACACTTTATTCACTGATGGAAACTTGTGGGGAGCCATGATTGACTCAAGGGCCAGGGCACCTGAGAAGCACGCGGACATGACCCTGCTATCTAGTGCAGGAGCATAATGGGGTTCACTTACATAAGTGTGATTTAGCGCAGACAACTCTCTCAGTTACTCTTCTCTTGTTGCTGGGACAAGTACCCAACACCCAAAATAAAGGAAGGAAAGGTTCCTGGAGGTTTCACAGTTACTGGAGGTTTCAGTCCATACTCAGCTGGCTCCAAGGCAGAGTGGGACAGGGCAGATAGCAACCTTTCATAGCAGCAGCAAAGAGCAAGTGCAAAATGGGGAAGAGCCGTGGCAACAATGGCAACAGAGGGCAAGTCTGTCTCTCTTAAATTGCATTCAGGCTCCCTGCCCCAGGCTGGCAGAAGTACTCACAACCATAATCCTAGCAGTACTAAGACCCATCATCCCAGTGGATAATGAATTAATCTCAAACTCTAGGAAGCCCCCACTCTATGACTACATGAGGCTTTTGGAGGACAACTAGACACAAACCATAACAACAACCAAACATGTACTATACAGTTATGAAAGTACACAAGAAAATAAACTTGATAACAGCTAATATATATGAGCTGGACAACAAAAATGCTTGCTGCTTGCTGGTATTGATTCCACATTCCGGGCGACCTCACTTGCAAAAATACCTCTTTGAGTCCTCTAATCCCAACAGGCCCCAATAATTTACATAGCCTTATGCAAGACACACAATAGCACTGTAATATGTTTACAATGGTTATCATCAAAAGGTTAAGTTTTCTCTGGGTAAAACAGTAAGGTTTTCCTATTAAAAGATACTCTTGGTATGAAATTAAGAGACAAAAGTTTCCATATAGCTGTGACATTCATTGTTGCTAATTTCACGATGTACTAAAGTATTCATGCCTTCTGTGTATGCAAGTGCTCTATGGTAACATTGTTCTTTTTTTTTATGTATTCAATACTATGCAGCTTGGACTTTTAGTGATTATCCTGTTTTCAGCCTCCCCAGAACTGGGATTACAAACATGTACCACCACACCCAGTCTCAGCGGGCTCAGCACACCTTGGGGCAAGGCTGGTGCAGCATGTGGCACCATGGATGGAACCCTGGCCCCTGTACTTACCTAAGCAGGCACTTAAGTCCCCTGAGCTATCTCACTGGCACTGGTCTTCTGTGACATAAAGCAAGTTGTTTATGGTAACAACCTTTTTTTCTCAACTCAGCTATCTGCCTTTCTTTTGTGTTCCAGCTACTTGTGGTAAGAGGTACTTACCAAGTCAGCATCAGACAGCTAGCTAAATAATGTACATACATTGTCAGGCTTATGCTTCTGTCATTGTTACACAATTACATTGTAACAGTAAAAGGTACCTAAATACTATACAGTCCTGATAATGTTACTCCAATAATGAGACTAGAGATTAATAATTTTTAAATTATATTATAAACAAGTATATTAGAGGCACACCTGAAAATTACTAGTCACAATGACCTGAAGGATAAATGGAAGCTTGTGTTGGTGCCTCCCTTTTGAGATTTCCCATATAAATAAACTATCATTTCATTAGGAGTGAAAGACTACTAAACTTAAAACTACAGATAACACTAAGATTACAGATTATCAACCCAGGCTAATGTTGTCATCCATATGCATTTGCTACTACTGGAACAATATTAGCCACAAGGCTAGACTTGTAATCTTAGTGGTTGACTATAGTTTTGAACCATGTTGTACCCACTGCATGATTTTTCTCTAAAACTTTCTCAAATAAGTAGGTACAAGGGCAACCCATCTGGGACTCCTCTATTAGGAGCTACTTCAATTCCTCAATAAATTTTCCTACACTTAATAAATACACTTTGGCTATGACACCTCAACAAACTCCAAGGCCAACCACCATTATTCCACCTCATCAGGAGATAGCCCTGGGTAAGATTTCTCCCAGATTGCTGTATGCACACAGTGAATACAAGGCCTCCAGCTCTTTTTCAAGAGCATAAGCAGAGTAATGGGAGAGACCACAGATGACTGGAAATGTAGAACCCCAATAAAGCCAGAGTTGCAGCAGTGGCCAGTGCCTCTGCAGATTAAAGAGGACAGCAAGCAACTTCAGGTCACACAAGTAAAGGTCACACATGTAAAGAATTATATACTGCTGACTCCATGACAAACAAATCTCTGTTTTGACAGTAAGGCTGGTCTGCATATAGTTCAAATGGTTACAGGGGATACGCACATGTTTTGGTTACTGTATTACGCAGCAATGAAATGATACATGCAAGATGGTGCAGAGGCATTAGGGACCATGAATTGTAAATTAACATAGTATCTGTCCTACGCTCTCCTTTACCTGCCTTCCTTGTGGGCTAGTTGTGGAATACTGAAATCTTGTTTCCTCTAGGTCAATGAGATTAGCAGTCAAGTGTGGAGGTGAATCTTGGCTTGTTTCTTTTAGGATGTTAAACTTGCCCATTCTACCACTGCTTCTATGATGTACCAAAAAAAGCACCCTACTTCCTCCCTTGACTAATAAAATGCTAGGTAGCCAGAGATACAGGATCTTTTGTTTCTAGACAGTAACTGATGGTCCACTTTGTCTTTTGCTCTTTCCTTCCTTTCCCATCATGCACCATAGGGCAGGAGATTGGGTACTCACTCTAGGGGTCCCCACCATGGGAAGGATTCCTAATACAGAGATGTTAACTAAATACCAGCTTCTATTTTTCAGCTGCTATAATGATGAGTAAAAGAGTTCACTGTACAATTACATTTAAAAAGCATAACCATGGTTTAAACAGGAAGGGTCTGTCAACGTTCTGAGGTGGGGCCTCAACAGATGACTGGACAATGAAAATGTTAATGGACTAATTTATGGAGAGGTCACTGCTCAATTGGTCTACTGGAATGGGGGGCCTACTAGAAGAGGTAGGCCACTTGGAAAGGGAGGGAGATGCAGCTACAACAGGTATCTTGTCCTCGAGCCAGACTCTGTTTCTGGGCTATGATGAAATGAACAGCTTTCCTGTGCTATGCCCTCCCATCACAATGTTTGCCCTGGATCCAGCTGAACATGGGCTTATACTCCAAACTGAGCCAAAATAATCTTTCATTCTTTAAGCTATGTTTGTCAAGTAATTTGTCCCAGTAATGACTAACTGAAAGAATATAAAATTATACATCTAATTCTCACGATACTATAAAAAAATTGTGCAACTTTAACAAAAAACAATGTACATTATTTAATCACTACATACCATGTTCAGAGAACATAACCCAACATACATAAGCAATGGATAAGTCAAAAATGAGAGACACAACAGTTTGACTTGGTGGAGTTGTGAAACTACTGAAGCCCAGGGTTGGGACTTAAGAGTTAAATGAGGATTCAGTAAAAAACCTTCCAGTACAAATGATGTCAGACCTAAGTTAAAAGCATAAAAGTATACTGCAGCATCATACACATGCACACACATGACACAGATGAGTCTTTGTATTTTTTGCTATAGAAAACTTTTTCCTTTTTTTTTTTTTCTTTTTGAGACAGGGTCTCACTATGCAGTTCAGGCTGGCCTTAAGCTCACTTTGTAGCTCAGGCTGGTCTCGAACTCACAACAATTCTCCTGCCTCAGCCTCCAGAGTGCTGGGGTTATAGGCAGGATTATAGGCATGTACCACCACACCCGGCCTAGAAGACTTCTATCCATGATACAAAACTTATAGGACACATGACAAATTCAACCTTCAAACTACTGAAATTTCCCCACAGCCAGGTGTGTGGCACATGTTTGTAAATTCTTGAGTAAAAAGCTGAGGCAACAGTGAATATCTGAAGCCAACCCAGGCAGATTAGCGAGAGTATGACTTAAAATATAAAAATGGCCAGGAAGATAGCTCAACAGTCTAAGCACCTACCTGGCAAGCATAAGGACTTGGATTTGATTCCCGGTATCGCATGCCATGCTGGCCCCGGAACCCTAGGTAAGCTGTGCTGGCCACTCTCTCTAGCACAAACCCTCTGGCTGCCTGATACTGATTTGTGTGAGACTCTACAGTGAGCTCCAAGCCTTCAACTTTTGACTGGATCCCCCAGTGTGCAAATAGCCCTTTTGTACTCTTCCATATCTACATCCACTGTCAACTATCATTCATATATATTTTCACTACATTTTCTCTAATGAGCACTGACTTACACAAGTACCAAGGACTTGGGGAGAAAAAAAACTCTGTGATGCAGCGTCAGGACTGTGGAGCTAAGGGTGATGTACTGCACAGCAATGGACAGAGCTGGAGGCACATGCAGGACGATGACAGCGCATCCTCTGAGCATCACACACGACTTCATTTAAAACTCTTAAAATCTGCTTTAAAGTAGCAATTGTGTTCCATGTTATGCCTAAGATGTTTGATACTTAGACAGATAGTTAGGGCAAACTGATCTACATATTTGCAGGATAATAATAAGCTTCTCTTCTGGAGAGTTAACAACCTAAATTTGCAGATCAAAACTTAAGAGAAAAGGAAGGGCTGCAAGGACAGCCAACATTTTGGCCCTAGCCTTTCAAGGCCAGTGAAGACTCAGGACATAGAAGAACCTGTACTGTAGCATCATGTAACTCAGTTGTATACCAAATTTTCTGATCAAGGAGATTATAGGGCCACAGAAAAAAAGTGATCAATGATGTAAAGTGTGCATAAGGAGAGTCACATGGAGAGAAAACATTCTCTCAGGCTTTCACAGAGAGCAAATTGGTCAAGCAATGGCCGTGACTCATCCACAAGGCAAAGGATCTAAAAAGTGCAGTACAGGGTTACAGGATAAATCCTGAGGGTACATGACAGATCTTATCAGATACAAAAGTTACATTTCTTGTTATATAGGTCTTGCTTTATCTTGGTCTTCATCATCCAGCAGAAAAATATAAAAATGAGGTATATAAAGTAAAGCCGGGCCAGGGAGATACCTCAGTGGAATAATCGCTTCACTGGCAAGCACAAGGGCCTGAGTTCAATCACCGGTTCCACCAAAAAAATAAAAAAAATAAAGCCATATTAACATGTTAAGCTGTGAAAAGCCCTAGTCAACAACTTCTTCGAATAACCCACTACTATTGTAGACTGCTGGACTGTGTTGGATTGCTTTGTTGAATTCACGCACCTATAGTATTTAGATGCCAATGGAATACCCACCTGTGACAGGACTAAACAAAAAAGGGGATACAAAGGAAGGACCATTTTGTATTTGTATATACAGAACAGATATACAGTTCCTTTTATTTAATTCAATGAGTAAAAGGATTTATACTAATAGTATTTGGACAGGATATCCTGTCTACCTCTTGTACTATGGATAACCACTAAGAAGATAACAATGTACAATGTATTAATTATTGAAACTGTACTATTAATCAGTTTTGATACTGTCTTATTGCTATTTGTTTCTCAATAAAATTAAAAAAAAAATAAGTCAGGGAGACAAAAAACAAATAGCAATTGTGATACCAAATTCTACATACAGTATCTATATGATGTAAACAATGCCCCAATGCAATAAAAGGATGTGTATAGTGACACATGCCTGGGTTAAAAGTTGGGGGGGTAGTCATTTAAAAATTCACACAAATATTTTTAAAAGTTCATCTATTTATTTATTTGATATAGGGTCTTACTACAGTTCAGGCTCATAGTGGCCCTCCTGTCTCAGACTCCCCAGTGCTAGGATTACAGGTTGCACCACCATGCCCAGTTCTGGAGCTGGTAGAGTATGTGGTACACTAGGCATTGAACTCAGGCCTTTGTTCTTTCCTGGTGCTTAGATTACTGAGTTATCTCCCCAGCCCAGAGAAAGTTTTTTGACTCATTTCTCCTTTTCTTTCCCATACTGGCTGCCTGGAATTTGATTTTTCCTTATTTTTCACTCTTGTCTGTATTTAGTTTTTTCCTTCTCTCTCTTTCTTTCTGGCTTGTTCTTTTGTCATTTTAGTTCTATGTACTTTTACTCAATAAAAAGATCTTTACCTTATTTTTTTTCTCCTTTTTTTTTTGGTTGGTATCATGGATCAAACTCAAGAAAGACTCTGTGGTTACCAGGCAGGCACTTAAACCACTGAACAATTTCCCCAGCCCTTCTCTCATCTTTGATAAATAATTTTTCACATTTTTCTTTTTTCACTCTCCCATGCCTAACTCCATCTTTATTAATATAAACAGTAAGCTTTACTAATACTCCGATAGTTAACTCTATGTTATTATTTAGTTTCTTTCTATTGTTAATAGAGGTATAATTGCTATATCTAACAGATGTTTACCGCCAATACTTGATTTGTCTCAGTAGTTATGCTATAGGTACAGATTTCCTTCCTGTGGTTATAAGAGGTACATCATTGGTTCTTCTATCCAGTTTGTGTCTGAAATTATTGATTTTGTTGCTACTACCCAGGTAACATACTTGTTGCTATGAACTGGTTTTCTCCCTTTACTGATATCTGGGTTATCTTTGTCTCGTTACCAATACTGTGGGCAACTGGTGCAAAACAGTGCTAGGCCAACTACACCTCATCTTTTCCTAACAACTTAAGGGAGATGGTTAGATCTTGGGACAGAAGCAAAGGCCTATAGGTAGCTATGCCCACAATGGAACACTGAAACCCAGATGCTTACTAAAGTTCTCCATACTAACAACAAAGTTCCACTGTAATCAGCCTGAAACTCCCACTACCACACACACACAAATAGTAACGTGAGAAGGCAAAGCAAACAAAAAAGCTCTCCAAAAACTCCAAACTTTTCCAGAACTAAACCATGGGAAATTGATGGGGAAGAAATAAAATAAATCACACCATCGAATAGTATGAAATTATAGGAGTGAGAAAAAACAAGTAAGGTGTTCCGACACATTAGACAATGGACAAACTAGGATAAAGTTTATGGGAGACACTAACAAAAAACTACCTGAGCTAAACAGCATGATACAATACATAAATGACCAGTTAGAAAAGAACATTTCAAACAGAAAGAAGCAAAACAGAAATCCAGTATATTACAAATTCTAATGAACAAATGGGCAGCCAAAGTGACCAATGTGAAATCAAAATACCATAACCAGAAGATAGGAATGTTTTCAAAGCCCAGTTACTCAGCTTAAAAATGAGAACACAAAAAATAGAACAGCTGCCAGGTGATGCAAAGAGTAAGATTAAATGGAATGAGTGAAAAGCTAGAAGACAGCAGAAACAGGGTTTACAGAATAGCACAAAACTTTCCAAATATGGAGGAAGAATTTAACACACAAATATATGAAGGCAAAAGCTGAGCACGGTAACACATGCTTGTAATCCCAACACTTAGGAGGCTGAGGCAGTAGAATCCTTGCAACTAGTCTAGGCTACAAAGTGAGCTCAAGGTCAGCCTGAATTGCATAGTGACATCCTGTCTCAAAAAGACATGCCACAACATATCAGAGCCAAAATCCCAGAAGTCCAACACAAGGAGAGAATCTTAGAAGCTGTTAAGAGAAAAGCAACAGTTCATTTATGATAGTAAACCCATCAGAATTACAACAGACTTCTCAATACAAACTTCAAAGCCCAGGATAGCTTGGAATAAAGTGCTCCAAGCCTTAGAAGAAAACAACTTCCAAGCAAGACTGCAAAACTATCTAGCAAAATTGACGAAAAAATTTCCATGACAAAGAACACTTTGCACTACATAAAAAATTCCTGTCATTGGAGTTGGGCTCATCAACATAGCTCCTGCCTGGCAAGTGTGAAGTCCTGAGTCTGATTCCTCATACTCACACAAAAAAAAATTCATGACATGAAATGAGTTTTATGTTCCAATAGAAATAAAACCAGTGCTCCCTAAACAATCCTGATGTAGGGAGATCCTCAAGTGAACTAAATGTGTACAAGATTCCCAAGTACCATTAAGACTTACTTCACCCAGCTGTGAGTCCCCAGCTCTTAGTTCACATATCAAGGCAGGCTCTATAGTGGGGCTTGATGCCAGGGAAATAGCTCAGTGGCATAAGTGTCCGCGTGGCAAGAACAAGGTCCTGAGTTCAATCCCCAGTACAATAAAAAAAAAAAAAAAAACACAGTGGGACTTGCTTGAGAAGGCAACAGTGGACTAGAAGACATTGTTCTTGATTCACAATGAGGCATCTTGAGATCTTACCATCTTTATTTTCTTTTGAGAGAGTACAGTCACTATGTAGTTCATGACTTTGAACTATATGGCCTAGGCTGAACTCAAAATCCCCTTTGCAGCAATCCCTCTGCCTCAGGCTGAGTGCCTGGATTACAGGCATATACCACTGCAACCAGCCCTTGCTGTTGTTTCCTGGCTCCTTGTCCAACTTGCCCTCCCACCACCATCCTTATATTTCCCCTTTTCCTTTTTCAAGTCATTCATGCTGAGGAGAGGGTGAGCTGCAGGATGAGAAAGAAGATGGTTAGAGTAGAGGAAAATACACTCAGCCTTCCACATGTGCAGTACAGGCTTTGCACTGATATCAGGTATATCATGTGGATTCAATCAACTAAGCACTGAAGACATCAATGGAAAAAAATGTCCTGAACATGTACTGATATTTTTGTCCTTATGCCCTAAGTAATACAGTGAGTGTATTTACATGGCATTTACATTCCATTATGTATCATAAATGATCTAAAGATGAAAGTGAAGAAATGGACAATTTCTATGTAAATATTACATTTGATAAAATGAAATTGAGCATTTTATAAAATGATTTTGATATTTGAGATGATCTTCATACCAATCCTCCACAGATACCTGATATCAAGGAACAGCAGTAGTTGAGCCAGCTCAAGTTTTGAACCAATGATAATGAATCTTTAGAAAGAAGCAAAAGAGATGGGAAAAAGAAAAGGCTGGTACAGCGGCAGAGACCTGTAATCCAAGCTACTCAGAAGTATGAGTCAAAAAGATCCCAAGTCTAAGGCAGCTTCAGAAATCAATAAGACCCTGTCTCAACATAAATAAATACATAAATAATATTTAGGGAAGTACAAAGGCTTGTGTTTAATCAACAGAACCACAAAAAGGAAAGGAGCAGGAAATCCTATTAACATAAAAATAACTCTCCCATGATTATCTGCTCATCATGGATTGGTGCCACAGTAACAAGGGCTTCAAAGTTACTGAATACAACAAACACCCCCAAACAGTGCCCAGTGTCATAATGATCTGGAATGAGCTGTTTTCTTCTAGAATACTGTTTTTGAAAAAAAAAAAAACTTCTTTGCACTAGGATACAGGCGAAGAAGACAGTTTTATATGAAGGCATAATACCTGGAAGAAATCACTCAGCTAAGGGATCAGGCTGAGGCCTCTTCTTCCTTGCATGCTCCTAGTTCTCCTTGCTCATTGGGAGCTTTGCCAGCTGGAAGCCAGCACCTCTCCTGCAGATGTCATCCCACCCAGCACATTCGGAAGGAGTGCAGGAGCCAGGAATGAATGGGACGCCGACTCTGCTTGACCCCTTACCTCTTCTGGTTCATGGAGGCCACCTGGAGCCATTCATTAGTGCTGGGGTTGTAGGAGTGCGCGGCGGAGATCTCCTGGCTGCTGATCCTATACCCACCCACGATGAAGAGGTAATTGTCCAAGACGGCGGCCCCGTAGCCCCTGACGTTCACCAGGTCTGGGGGAAGGTTGCTGACCAGCGGGAACCAGCGTTCCATTGTCTCGTCGTACCTGAGCATGGACGGGGGCTCCCCCTGGTATGGATGAGGCGCCAGCGGTCCTCCCAGAAAGTCCCCCAGAGCCACGAGGACCGGTGTCCCCGTCATGCGGGTCTCCCTCAGCTTCTGCAACAGGCCAGGGTCCCCCGATGCCAGGAGCGGGAAGTGGGGCTGGCGCAGCACCTGGTGGAAGTGGGCACCCATGAAGTGCAGACAGGCCTCCTGCAGGTCTGGCAACCCGTGCACCTGCGCCAGGCGGTGCAGCTCTAGGCAGTTACCGAGCCGCACCTGAGACAACAGCAGCCGTAGCAGCGCCGTGACCTGCAGGAAGGAGGCGGCCTCCACCAACCCGGACAGCAGGCCCGCCTCGTCAGTGTCCTCGTCCCCCGGCGCCGTGCCCAGCAGTCCGCCCTCGCGAGCCCCGCCGGCGTCGATGAAGTCCAGCACCAGGCGCAGGCCGGGCGCGCTCAGGCCGCGCAGCTGCTGCACCTCCGGGCCGCCGGCCTCGGCGCCCCGCGCCTCGCGCATGCCGGAGCGGTACAGCGCGCGGAAGTAGTCGCTCTGCTCCAGCAGCTTCCTCTTGCTCACTGGGTAGCAGCGGCCTTCCAAACGGATCTGAACCACCTCCTCGGCCGCCATGACCGTGCTTGGACGCGGCAGGGCTCACATCCAAGCACTGAGCCCAGGGACCCAGGGGCAGTGAGGAGTCCTTCCGGCTTCCTCCGCGAAGGGCCGGGGCGCGCAGCCGCACTTCCGCCCGGGACCCCGCCCACGCCCCTGCCCAGCCCCTTGACCCCCTATGCGTGCCCCACTTCCGACCGGGTCTGCAGACTTGCTGGGACACGGAAGAGGAGCTGGATTCCACGCGGTTCCACAAAGGCGAAGGAAAAAGAATCCTACGTATTTGGAAAGAGCTGCAGGAAGTCGGAAGGTCTGCAGGCTGCAAGGTGTGCAGGCTCAGTGTGCACACGCCCAGCGCGCTGGGCTGGCAGAACTAGGCTCAAGGCCCTAGACCTCTCTGTGCTTTAAAAGAAAATCGAGGAATCAGCTCAGCTGAATAGACTTAGGGCATGGGCTTCTGGCTTTTAAGGGAAGTTTTCCAGTGGCCATTGTTTCGTATTACGGCCATCCAATCATGCCAGCCCTGAGCAGAGGCCTGGCTCTCGTTGCAGTTGCCTGTAGCAGTGCCATCCTGCCAGCCCTTGATCTGATCTGTGACCCAGTGACTGAGGAGTCTCAAGATTCACAGCTTTTTCCAGTCAGTATCTCCGTGAACACCAGAATTAGGAGTCTTTACTAATGAAAGTCAGAAGGACTTTGTGTTGCTCATAATATGTGACTATCCTGGAAGAGGATAGACATTTTTTATTACCTTTAAGTGTTATGTTATTGAATATGTGTCGCAGGAGGCCATTTTTATTTGGCCTTATAGGCTCTTTCAGAATAGGCATAAAATCACAATGGAGTCACACAAGGTGAAGTTCCATGACAACAAGCTGAAACTAAAGTGTTTATCTGACCTAAAAATCAGGATTAGTAACAGCCACATTTCCCAGTCAGCCGAGTTTCTTCTTTGTTTTTCAAAGACAGGGTCTTACTTGTAGTTCATCTGACCTTGAAAACTTCCACTGGCTCAGAATAAGCACTTGCCTGGACCGCAGTTCAATCCCCACTTCCGCGGGAAAAAAAAAGAAAAGAAAACTTCTGCCTCAGCCAGTTTTGTTTTTTTTTTTTTTTTTTTTTTTTTGTCTATTTTTGAGACAGGGTCTCACTGTGCAGTTCAGGCTGGCCTTAAGCTCACTTTGTAGCTCAGGCTGGTCTCGAACTCACAACAATCCTCCTGCCTCAGCCTCCCTAGTGCTGGGATTACAGGCATGCGCCACCACGCCCGGCCTCAGCCAGTTTTGGGATTCTAGATATAGGCCTCCAAATCTGCCTCCTTTCAGCTTTCTTCAAGCCCTCTAATCTATAGAACCACCTTGTAGCTCTATGAGAACACTTGCTCTATTTTATGGAATTAAGTAAAATGTTGCTCCATTGTAGAACAGAAAATAAAACTAAGATGTACTAGCAGTCTTAGGAGGTCCCTCTCAAAGTAGACAAGGTCTTAGACCTGGGTCAGGGTATGGAGGGTGGAATTTTACACTTTGGTCAGGGACTGAACACAGAGCCTTCACGCTGACCTACATCGCTGATTTTTTTTATATTTTGAGACAGGGTCTTACAAACTGGCTAGGCTTCAGCTTCCTACATTAGCCTTCCAGAGTTCTGGAATTATTTTGATGTGTGCCACCATGCCTAGTTCCAGGCAGGTTCTCAGCAAAGTTACAGAAAACATTTCAGGATACATCAGTGATGAAGCATAGTTTGATTTATAAGACACAGTTAAAAAGTAACATTATCCTGTGTTACTTGAAGTAACAGCATTCTGTGGAGCTCAGACAGGATGGCAAGATACAAAAAAGGGGGGGTGGGGTTGAGGTTGTATTTCAATGCAGAGATTTGAGTTCAATCTTCTGTACCACAAAAAACAGAGAGAATGGAGAACAGTTGTGCTGAAAGAGGCACAACTGTGAAGATCAGACTAGATTATCTCCATTCTAGTTTTGCAAATTGGCCCCAGAGAATTCCTTTTCACCAGCTCCCTAGTTGTTTCTGCTTGAGAAAGCCTCATTTGGGCAGCTCTGCTGAAATCCAAGATGACCAGAGGTCAATGTCTGAGAGCTTAGAGCACTCATCAGTAGCTGAATGTCCCTGTAACTTGAAGGAGAAAAAGATGGGTTATGTAAATTTAGGACTAATTAACCCTTGTATTGCCAGTTTTTAGATACATGCTGTAAATGATTAGCATGCCTATAGGAAGAGCTGAACAAGAGTCTGACCTCAAGTTTTTTAATTGTCTTTTTTAGTATACACATCTTAAGAATTTTTCTTCCTCTTTTTCTTCTGTTTGCACTTTTTATTATTTTTTAAAAATACAAAATAGTGATAGAGGAAAACAGCATTACACATGGTAGAAGATTACACTAAAAATAATAGGAATCCAACAGTGGTTGCTGTATTACATAATGCTATGTGCAAATTAGTTTTTCAGATTACCAGATACAAATGTAGAAGTTTTTTTTTAAAAAAAAATAAGAAGTTATAAGAAATTCAAGAGAGGAAAAACATCAAACTAAAAACATAAATTGTAAGCATTAACAGCTTCTTTCATTATATGTATATATATATGAATATATACATATATATTCATATAATTAGAATTCTCAAAGTAGAAAGAAGTAGGCAATAAATATTTAAATATTTAAAATTTCTGAATTCAGTTCAACTGGGGCCAGGGAGATAGCTCAGTGGAATAGCGCTTTCCTGGCAAGCGCAAGAGCCTGAGTTCTATCTCCAGTTCCCCCAAAAAAAAAAAAAAAAAATCCTGAATTTAGTTCAACTTATAATACCACATTTCCAAGAAAAATGAACCTTTTGCACAAGAAATTTAAATAAAATCATACCAAGATACACAAAAATGAAATTGTCCAAAACTTATTATAAGAAAAATGATTAAAGCATATACATAAAACATACTAGCTGTGGAAGAAGAAAGTTAAATAGCATCTTATTCCACATTAGAAAGAAAAAAAAGGAACAAATGTGTAAGAAACTAGACTAAAAAGACTGAAACAAAAAATCGATCCTTTGAATTTTATACTTAGCAAACATACCTTTGGAAACTAAAAGTAAGATATTTTTTAGTTATACAAACTTCAAATATTTTAAAACCTCCAGACGTAGTATAAGGAAATAACAAAGACAATAATTCAAAAGGCAAGAGAAGTTGCAGTATGCTCCTGGATGAACAATAAAGAGCTCTCAAAGTGATAGTTATACAGGATTATATAAAATACATTAGATGAACCTTTATTTAAAAAATCATTGAAGATTTCTGTGAAACAGTACCAATCTTATGTCAGGTTATACACGTGTTTTTTTTCATGTATATGTGTGTATATGTGGAAGAAGTAATATAAAGTCAACAGAAAAATAGAAATATAATTTTTAAATTTTCTAATACTAGAAAAAGATAGCACATGATGTCTTTAAATAAACTGTAATTCACAAGGTAGTATAAATCTTAAAACAAAAAGTAAGAGTAAGCAATATTCAGAAAATTAAATACTAATTAAAAAATGTTTCAAAACAATTGAACTAATAAAAAGTTTTCATGATAGTAAAGAAATACTAAGAATAAAACATAAGATAAATACTGGAATAACAAATAAATGACCTTCACTTCTGACAGTTTGGGGATAGGATAGCACACAAAGTTCTAGTGTGTTGTGGCATAAATAATGACCATAACACTAACTGGTGGCCAGGTGTCACTTGTGGGACTGAACTACAGCTATTTCCTTGAAATCCACCCTGTAGACCCATGTGGAATCATGACCCATAGGGTGCAAGAGAAGTCCATTTGTACAGTGTGCTGATGGAAATATTTTGCAGCTGTACACAAGAATAACTGAAAGACTACTATTGTTTACCTCTTATTCTCCTGTGTTTAACAGTTTGCCCTATTTAGTGGGTTCTTACCATTCTCATTCATGGGATTGTGATTATTTTGCTCCCTCTCTAGAACATCATTTAGTAATCTGTGTAGGTTTGACTTTGTCATCATAAAATTCTTTAGTTGTTCTTGGTCATAGAAGTATTTTATTTACTTCTCCATTATACTTGAAAGAGAGTTTTGCAGGGTATATCAGTCCTCATTGGCATTTTTTTTCTTGTAAGACTTGAAGTACTTTGCTCCATGCTCTTCTTGACTTGATGGTTTGTGAAAGAAATCTGCCATTACTCTGATGGGTTTTCCTTTAAATGTTCTCTGTTTCTTTTTTTTAGCAGCTTTCAGTATACTGTTCCTGTGCTGAATTTCTAGGATCTTGATTATTATATGTCTGGGAGTGGTTTTAATTGGGTTGATGTTATTTGGAGTTCTATAATCTTTGGTTAAGGAATGTCAGATTGTTACCCCATATTAGAGAAGTTTTCTGCTATTACTTCTGCCTATATTCTTTTTATATCATTTGTATTGCCTCCTTCCTTCTCATTGATGGCTATTAGTCTTACATTGTTAATCTTTGCATTTCTTGCAGGTGTTGAATTATTTTTTCCTGCATCCTAGTTGTTTTTAAGAGATCTTTGCTTACTTTTTCAGTAGCTGCAATGGTGTCTTTAAGGTCAGAGAGTCTATTTTCACTTTTACTCAAATGGATTTGCCAGCTTGTGACTGAGGTTTTAATTTCCTGTATATCACTTTGGATCTGTTTCATACATTCGATTTCTTTCCTATATTGCTTATTCAGGGGTTCCATCTTTATGTTCTGCTCTATTTTTTATTAGTGTAGTCTTTAGAAGCACTTAGTACTTCTTTGATTATAGTTATCACTACATTTTTTACTTAAGAAATTATTTCTGATCTGATTTCCTCTATACCTTCCTGCAGTTGTTTCTTTACTTCCAACGCTATTATTTCAGAAATTTCAGGCATGTGATTTCCAATTTCCTCTATGCTAGTGTCTTTTGCATTTGTACTGGGTGGACTCGGGGCCTGAGACTGCTTTTTGTTCCTTTGTCATTTTGTATACCACTGACTTTTGACCTTTGGGGTAGAGCTCAGATAGAGTTATTACCTTGGCACCAGGTCCAGATCTAGGAAGTTCAGACTCCTCCAGGCGGGTGTGACTTGGGGTCTTGCTTGCAGCCTCTTTGAAGGGAGTTCTACTGAAGGGTTCCATGCTGGGTCTGCACTCTGGGCCATTCAGGGTTCAGAGGCCCTGGCCATCTCACTCACATGCAGGGCCTGTGTTCAGGATGGTGGCCCCAGGCTGTCTTCTCTACTTGTTTTTATAGGTTATACAGATTATATTTCATTTTGCCAGAGGCATAATACACATACTTTGTCCACTTTTGGGGGGGAGTTCAATGTATATAACCATCCTCCACCCATTACTAATACTTATAAAGTGGTGCTTTAGCCACTAACTTCTGTTTTTAGTAACAAATCAAATTGATGAGAACTGAATCAAGTCTCTGAGCTCAACATTGAACCTTACTATTGAACATGACCTCCTCTTTCTATCTTTTTGTCTTACATTTTTGGTTGCTAGGACAAAATACCAAACATTCAAAGTTAAAGAAGGTCGGGTTTATTTAGCTCACAGTTTGAAGTGGTTTCAGTTCCTAATTGGCTAGCTCCGAGGCAGGTTGATGTGGCAGAGGGCATAGTTTATGGTCATGGTAGACAACAAAAGCAAGGAGAGCAAAAAGGGTGAAATAAGCATCTTTCTGCCCCTTTTATCTTATCCAGACTTCTAGGATTAAGGTGGTACTAATCCAGTCAGTTGAGTGATCCAGCAGTTACTCAGTCTTAATCCCAGCACTTTCCATCCCACATTGCATAGGAATCAGTCACAAACTCTAGATTCAACTACTTCTAAAAAAAAAAAAAAACCTGCCCCACATGACTGTATAAGGCTTTGGAAAGACATCTAGACACAAACCTTAACACCCTTATTTCTTTCCTCTTGTCTAATAGCCTCTTTGCTACTTTCCTATCATCTTATTTTAGATTCTATATAGATCTAGAACAGGAAAAAAATAGGGAAAATATCCAATATTTATGTATTCTGAAACTGGCTTATTTCACTCAACATGATCTCTAGTTCCATCCATTTTCTTACAAATGACAGAATTTTATCATTTGCATTCATGGTTTCATACCCTGGCCAGGATATAACATGGATATGTGCACAATATGTTGGGTCACAGTAAACATGGATATGCTGTTGTCGCTACGGCATGCTGATTCCTCTGGGTATTTACCAATAAATGATACAGCTCTATCTAGTGGTAGCTCTGTTTTTACTTTTTTTGAGGAACTGCCATATTAATATCCATAGCAGTTGTACTGATTTGTATTTCTAGCAGTAGTGTACAAAGGTTCCATTTTACCCTGCATCCTCTCTAATATTTATTGTTTTCTCAGTGATTGCCATTCTGTCTATGAGATGAAATCTCAGTGTACTTGTGATTTGCATTTCCTGATCCAAGGGTTTATTTTGTTTTTGAGACAGGCTCAGATTTTCAGTCCTCCTGCCTCAGAGTTTTTCAAATAATTATCATATTGCCATGAGACATTCTGAAGGTTTGGGGAATGTGACCCAAGATTTATCAGTCTTTTTAGGAGGGTAAAATGCCACATTCATAATTAAGATTAGATTGGAGGGAATTTCTGGCTGACCCTGTGTGAAAGAGCCTCAGGCCCAAGATTTGTATGTGCTTTGTGGATTAACTAAAAAATGTTCAACTTGTAACACCCAGTTGAACTGAATCAGCGTGGTTCTAGATATGGAAATGAATCAAGTCTCTGAGTTCAACATTGAACCTTACTATTGAACATGACCTCCTCTTTCTATCCTTTTGTCAATAGCATAAAAGCAGAACTAGAAGAATAGATGATGCTGTTGATTCTCCTGGAGAAGCTTGTTACCCTGGTTTTCCTGATGTGAACCAGTTGTTCTCATTCTTGGAGGAGCTTGGGTTCCTCACAGTCCTTGCAGAGGATGTTGTGGTTCGTCTTGAGGATGCTCTGGTCTTCACTTTGAACATCATTTCCCAGCTCCAGTGAAGATCCCTGAGACTGCTGGCGCAGATCCTTTATCCTTTTAGCTTACACTGGCCTTTGGACCTTCCCAGTAAAGATCCTCGATACAGACTTGCATGAGAGCTTCTTGTGAGCTCTAGGCCTCAACTGGACTCATGGAGGACATTAACATGGGATCCAGGCCCTCAACTGGATTATTTGGGTCGCTGGTATATGGACAGATCTGCTGCACTCTTTTGCATTTTACTCTTTGGGTGAATATTATAAAATAATTCTATAAATTATCCTATAGTAAATCTTTTCTCTTGTAAATCCTGGCTTCAACATACCTCAAACAGTGACAACATAGGGTTTAGTGGGTCAGACCCAGAGAATAGGCTCTTCATTGCCCTGCCTCTAGACAGTTTGACCCCAGGATACTGTTGTTTCCCAGATATCACAGATATGCTCAGATGGACATTTATCACCTTTAAAACAGACTTTCGACCTGTTTTAAAATTACTCAGATTCATGGAGCCAGGGAGATAGTTCAGTAGAATAAGTGCTTGCTTGGCAAGCACAAGGTCTTGAGTTCAATCCCTGGTACTGCAAAAAAAAAAAAAAAAAAAGTCACTCAGATTCAGACAGTACTGTTTTTAGAGCAAGAGCAATCTGGACAGGGACTTTGGTGATGGTCTGACAGTACTGGGCAATGTGTGAATTTTTTTGCCCCAGATGTGACAGTAACAGCATCTGAGGACTGGAAGCATCTTAAAGAACCTAATCATTTTAATAAGTCACAGTGAGATTTCAGTTGAGCTATGAATGCAGTATCAAAGCATTTAAACTCTTTAACTTAAAAAAAGTCCTAAAATGTTATGTCTAGGCTTCACAAAAATATTGCTTTACATAACTAGAGCTAGAGCTGTTACTGGCCACTGAATAAGGAGTGGTCTCAGTAGGACTATGTTTCACTGCAAGCCTTTATATCATCTGTTTTTATAAAAGACCAAATTATTGATCAAATAAAGGGTTAGGCAATTTCTTTAAGGATGTATGAAAAGTATTCCTTTTGATACAGCAATTGGAAAAATCCTAGTACAGATGTTTATCACAGCATCGACTATAACTTAAAAACTTGGAAAACAAGTGTATAATAACAGCTACTCATAGGTGTTGAGTGTTTATTACATGCTAGGCAGTGTTAGCTCCATACCCCTTACTCAGGAGAGGACTAAGAATTGGACTAAGAAAGCTTGGACTGCAACAGCAGGAGCAGAGGTCCAGGCACTATCATAGCATCCCACCGCACCCTGTAGAAAATGACCTGAGAGGACAGAGACTGTCAGGGGAAGAGGAACACAGAAAGCTGAGCAAGGGCCAGAAGGGTTCAATGGTACATAGGGCTGGGAATAGCACCCCAAGTCTGTTTGAGAACAGCACAGCAACTAGGAGAGGGATGTCACCTGGAAAAACAGGTGGGATTGGGAAGCCACTACAGACATACAGAAAGTACTTCCTGAAGACTCTGGGCCCAGGCCCCCACATCTGTAGGCCAAGATCAGCCTTATATCTAGCACAAACTCTTACTGCATTCCTAGCAGTGTAACTAAGTAGTTTTAGACTCTTGGTGTTTATGACAGGTATTTTGGGGGTTTTTATTTTATTTTTATCCCTTTTTATAAATAACAAAGTTCAGTAGTATAGCTAGATACAAAGCCAGCACTCAAAAATCATAACATTCCTATACAAAAATAACAAACTTGCTGAGAGAGAAATTAGGGAAACCATCCCCTTTATAATAGTATCTAGAAAATGAAATATGTGGGACTCAATCTAACAAAGGAAATAGAAGATCTATATATGGAAATTGTAGTACTCTGAACGAGGACATTGAAGAGGATCAGCATGTAGAAAAATATCCCTTGCTCATGGATAAAAGAACAAATATAGTGAAAATGGCCACACTCCCAAAATCATAATACATATTTAATGCAATCCAGATGAAAATATCATTAGCATACCTTACAAAACTATATAAAGCATTCCTATAATTCATTTGAAACCAGAGACCTAGAATAGCAAAAGCAATCATGAGCAACAAAAGCAGGGCAGAAGGCATCGCAACCCCTGATGTGCAAGTACACTACAAAACTACTGTGATAAAAATCAGGACAGCTGGAAAGAAAAAAAAACAAAACACCAGACTTGAGGACCTATGGGACAGATTAGAAGATGCAGACACAATTACAAACACATTCAAGCTCCTTATCATTGACAAAGTGACCAAGCATGTTCACTGGAAGAAACAGCCTCTTTAATAAATGGTGCTGGAAAAACTGGCCAAAGAGTAAAATTAGGCCCTCCTGTATCACCATGCATAAACTAAAGGCAAAATGGATCAAGGATATAAATATTAAATCCAGCCGGGTGTGGTGGCGCATGCCTGTAATGCCAGCATTCGGGAGGCTGAGGCAGGAGGATTGTTGTGAGTTCGAGACCATCCTGAGCTACAAAGTGAGCTTAAGGCCAGCCTGAACTGCATAGTGAGATCCTGTCTCAAAAAGACAAAAAAATTAATTAATTAATTAATATTAACTCAGAAAAACCGAATCTATTGGAAGAGAAAATAGGTAGAAATCTTGAAGACAAAGGTGTAAGTAGATCATAACTAAAACCTAGACCTCATGGGAAATACTTCAGTTAAGTATTTGAGATCTCACCTTATTCAAAAGCTTTTGAACAACAAGAGAAATCCCCAATAGAGTGAAAAGACACCCTGAGGAGTGGGAAAATGTTTTATCCAATTGTTCCTCAGACAAAGGACTTCTATCTAGAATACATGAAGAATTGAAGCCCGGTGTGGTGGCGCATGCCTGTAATCCCAGCACTGGGAGGCTGAGCCAGGAGGATTGTTGTGAGTTCAAGACCAGCCTGAGCTACAAAGTGAGCTTAAGGCCAGCCTGAACTGCATAGTGAGACCCTGTCTCAAAAAAAGACAAAAAAAAAGAATTGAAAAAACTCAGACCCCCCCAAATTCAAAGGCCCAATCATCCTGAAAAGGGCTATTGTGATGAGTACGCATTTCTCAGATAAAGAAATATAAATAGCAAATAAATATATGAAAAAATGTTCGACATCACCAGTCATTTGAGAAATGTAAGTTAAAATAACACTGAGATTACATCTGACCCTGGAAAGAATGGCTATGATCAAGAAAACAACCAATAACACATACTAGAGGAGTTGTGGGGGGAAAGGAACCCTTCTCCATTCTTAACAGGTGTGTAGACTTACGCACACACTGTGTAAATCAGTATGATAATTTCTCAAACAGCTAGAAATAGAGGTCCCATTTGACCCAGCTATTCCCTGTTGGTAGCCATGGAAACTGGAAAATTGGTCAAATTGCAAAAGCAGACAAGCTACCTCAGTCATGAGATAAGTATCCTGACTGTTAATGTCAACTATTAGTCACTAGGCAACATTGTGTCATGTGTTAATAACTTTGTAAAGGTATAAATAAATGTCCATATTGTGGTTCCTGGGGTCATCTCTCCAACCAGGCAAATAAGCCACCCCTTAATACAGCTCTTGTTCTCTTGTTTATCTTTTCTTCATTCCTACCACCATTTCTCCCAGAGCACCATGGATCACACTGGAAAACCAACAGATCCCTCTAATTCCCCTTCTAGGCATCTTCCCAGAAGAATTCAAAACATCGTATCAGAGCAATATATGTGCTCCTGGGCCAGCCAGATAGGTCAACAGATTAAAGCACCTGCTTGGGCAGATGCAGGGGCTGGAGTTAAATCCCCAGTGTGTTATGCAGGCGGTGACTGAGACTGGGCATGGTGGCTCTCACCTGTAATCTCAGCACTTGGGAGGCTGAAAGCAGGAGGATCACAGAGCATTGTGAGTCTGATATGTGCAGTGAGACCCTGTACTAAATACAATTATATATATCTCCCATGGTTATAGCAGCACAATTTATCATAGTTAAATCTTGATGTCTTAGTTACTCTTCGCTTGTTACTGGGACAAATATCTGACACCCAACGGAAGGAAAGATTTATTACCTTACAGTTAGTGGAGATTTCAGTCTGTACTCAGGTGGTTCCAAGGCAGAGTGGCACATGGCAAAGGGCAGCAGTTCATGGTGGCAGCAAGCAAAAGGGAGGGGCAACAGCACAGTCAGCTAGCTAGCCTCTCTCCCCTCCTTACATTGTATTGCAGATTAATTGCCTCAGGGTGGGTACAGCACCCACACCTACAACAATCAGTCACAAACTCCAGAAGCTGCCCCATGACTGTATGAGGCTTTGGGGGGACACCTAGACATAAACCATAACACTTGGAAACAACACAAATGCCCATCAGTGAAAGAAGATGGTATTTTTGTACAGCGAAGTACTACTCAGCCATAAAGACAGATAACTTTAGACCTTTATAAGTAAATGGACACAACTTGAGACCATAGTCATAAGTGAAATAAATTAGACTCACATGTATAGACATTATATTGTCTTCCTGGTGTGAGAATTTTAGAGTAAATAAGATCTAAAATATACAATAGAGTATCAGAGCTGCCACCACCGAGCCAAACCTCAGAAGCTCTCACCCTGACACCTTCCCCACATACATTCCTTGTTTCTTTTGGTTCTAAGTCCAAGATGGCCAGTTCAAGGATCAGCTGATTGTGAATCCCCTCAAGGAGGAACAGGTGCCCTAGAATAAGATCACAGTTGTCAGGGTTGGTGCTGCTGGCATGGCCTGTGCCATCAGTATCTTAAAGGACTTGGCAGATGAACTTGCTCTTGTTGACGTCATGGAAGACAATTTGAAGGGAGAGATGATGGATCTCCAACTTGGCTGCCTTTTCCTTAGGACACCAAAAATTGTCTCTGGTAAAGACTATAATGTAACTGCAAGCTCCAAGCTGGTTGTTATCACTGGTGGAGCACATCAGCAAGAGGGGAGAGCCGTCTTAATTTGGTGCAGTGCAATGTGAACAGCTTCAAGTTCATCATTCCTAATGTTGCAAAGTACAGTCCCAACTGCAAGCTGCTTGTCATGTCCAACCCAGTGGATATCTTGACCTATGTGGCTTGAAAGATAAGCGGCTTTCCCAAGAACCACGTCATTGGCACTGGTTGCAGTCTGGATTCAACCAGGTTCCACTACCTGATGGGAGAAAGGTTGGGTGAGCACCAACTGAGCTGTCATGGTGGATCCTCAGGGAACAGAGATTCCAGCATCCCTGTGTGGAGTAGAGTTGCTGGTGTCGCCCTGAAGAATCTGTACCCTGAGTTAGGAACTGATGGGGATAAGAAGCATTGGAAAGAGGTTCACACACAGGTGGTTGATAGTGCTTATGAAGCAATCAAACTAAAATGCTACACATCCTGGGCCATTGGACTGTCAGTGGCAGCTTTGGCAATAAGTATAATGAATCTTGAGAGGGTGCATCCAATTTCTACCGTGATTAAGGGGCTCTATGGAATAAAGAATGATGTCTTCCTTGGTGTCCCTTGTGTCATGGGACAGAATGGAATCTCTGATGTTGTGAAGGTGACTCTGACTCCTGAGAAAGAGGCACTTTTGAAGAAGAGTGTGGCTACCCTGTGGTCAATCCAGAAAGAGCTGCAGTTTTAGAATCTTCGAGTCACCACATCACTGTCTAGGCTACAGGAGGGTTTACATGGAGTTGTGCCTGTTGTCCTTTTTATCTGACGTCTACTATTAAGATGGCCTGGGGAAAACATCAGTTTCAGAAAGTTAGAAGTAGAAATGGTTCACAAAACCCCACAGCTCTGTCCTAATGCCAGATGGCACTGCACTTGTAGTGCTGGTTAGTTTGATGTAACCCAGCATCTCTGAGATGCCTCACTGCACAGGCTTCAGTTACTATGTGTGTTACTCTGTTACACAGCTTCACCTACCAAGCCTTATCTGACCTTTCCCTAGCTGGTCACAGCCTGGGATCCAGCATACAAATCCAATACTGCATGTCTTCTGCCTAACCGTTTGAAAGGATTTTATTTTGTGTAGTGTAATATAATATATATATATATATACATATATATACACACATATATATATATAGTACATTGCCATATAATGTAAAAAGATCTACCTGTGAACAGTGCAACCCAGTATCACAACAGCTACAATATCAAATAAATCTTGAACAGTTGCTACCGTTAAAAATAAAATAAAATATACAGTAGAGGGGCTGGAGAGATGCTTGGCGGTCTAAGCGCCTACCTGGCAAGCACAAAGACCCATGGCTCAATGCCTGGTGCGACATGCCACACTGGCCTGGAACTATCATGTGAGTCACCAAAACCAGGTGTGGTGATGCACACCTGTAATCCCAGCACTGGAGAGGCTGAGACAAGAGGATCACTATGAGTTCAAGCTGCATAGTGAGACCTTGTAATAAATAAATACATAAATAAATGATTTTTTAAAAAAATTATAAAATAAGATGTACAATAGATATTGTTAATGGGAAGGAATTATTCAAAAGAAAAAAGGAATTTTGGATGGTTAAAAGGGGAAAGTTCAGTATGGAAAAGGGAAAAAATGCAAGTCACTTATACTGTTAAGAATCTCTTAGTTCATGAGAAAAGGTTTTGGACTGCAGAAATTTGTATGCCCATATCCTGTACCCTGAGCAACTACTTTAAAGATAAAAACATGAAATGTATTTACTATTGTTTTTTCTATTATTTTGTTGTGAAATTTTTTTACCTTTTTTGCATAAAATAATAAAAAATAGTTTTTGCTTGAGATTTTTAAAGTTAAATATCTTTATGTCATAAAATATATTGTGTTCACCCTTAAGTATTATACATTTTTAAAAATTAAATAATATGTATGCAATGAGGAAGTTGCCTAATATATGTACCAGGTGAAGATGAAGATGCACAAAATGTTAATATTTGGGGCCAAATGCATAAATGAATCTTTGTGCAAAAAACATGAGAAACATAGAACAAAGATTCAGAAAATTTCATCTTTTTTTAAAGAACCAGTGCAAACTTTATACCCAAAGTTTACTGTCACTAATGATTCAAGTAAAAAAAAGATAATAAAAAAATAAATACCAGATAAAAACAATAAGCAATTTTATACTTTAAATTAATTTGTTAGATAGTATGCCTATAATCCCAGCATTTGGGAGCCTGAGACAGGTAAATTTAATTTACCTTAAATTTGAGGCCAGCCCTACTACAGTGAATTCAAGGATAGCATGAACTACATAACAAAATTTTGTTTCAAAGAAACAAATAATAATAATTAAGTAAATAAGTAAATAAATGGTAGGATAGATATACAGCTACATTCTTTTAATTAATGAATAAAAAGATTTGTTCTAATAGTGTTTGTGGACAGGATATGATGTCTGAATCTTGTACAATGAATAACTGCTAAGACAACAAAATGCAATGTGTTTATTATTGAAACTGTCCTGCTAATCGGTTTTGAAACTGTCTCAATACTATTTGTTTCTCAATAAAATTATTAAAAATAATAACTAAATAAATATACAAACTATTTGTTTTTTTGTTGTTGTTGTTATGGCTTATGTCTATCGTCCCTTCAAGGCCTCATACAGTGATTGGGGAAGGCTTCGAGAGTTTGTGATTAATTCATGATCCAATGCGGGGATTAGGAGTGTGAGTGCTGCGTCCACCCCAGGGCGAATAGCCTGAACCCAACATAAGGGAGGGAAAGAGGCTTATGGCTGCCAGAGCCACTGCTCCTCCCTTTGCTGTTCGCTGTTTTTCTGTCACCATAAACTGCTGCTCTCTGCCATGTACTGCTTGGAGCAGCCATGTACGGACTGAAACCTCCACACACTATAAGCTAAATGAATCAAGACACTTAAGGTATTATGGAATAAGAAACTTGCAGTGGCCTTAACATCACTGCCCTTCAAATATTTTGGCATTCCAGCTGAAGTTACTGTTAAATGTTAAAACCATTTCATCAGTGCTCTAAAAACACTTTCCATAACAACTATCTGTCTTGGAGATACTATGCCTTTCTGTATGCATTTCATAAACAAGACTTCTGGATAATTTTACATAAGAAAACAGACAATTCCTTTCATAACCCTTTCTACAGTGCTCATTGTAAATTATTCTGGGCTAATACACACTCTCAGTGAGGACTATATTTCATTTATAGTGCAATACATTTTCCCTAAATCTTTAGTCTTCTTTTAAAACAGAAAGTTTATGATTAAATTTTACAAAAATATTAGACCTTGCAAAGAGATTTGATTCAGAATCTAATAGTTTTCAGTTACTGCATAATTAAATACTAAAATTTTATTTAGATTTTTACTTGCTTTCAAGGTTTTTTTTTAAGGTAAGTTTAAAAAATTCAAACCAGTCCATGCGCCCATTTTCTAATGAACCTAAACAATGAGACTTAAGTTCAAAGAATTAAGGAACTGCTTGAAAAACTAAAATCTGTCGTCACAAGTTCCTTGAAAACCTCACAAAAGTGTCTTGTTCCCAGTGATGTGGATCCTTCCGTTATCTGCTGTCTAGGGCATGAATTGCAGCTCTACTCAGGACTCCTGACTCGGATTTCGATTGGTCTTTATGCTCCCTTAGTGAAAGGTGTCTGTGACTCTTCGCCTGCAGAGAAAGAAGAAAAGCGGAGGAGAGGATCCATTCTTCGCAAGGCCCAGGGGCAGCACTGAAATAACTGGGCAGGGGTGCAAAACTAGGGGCGAGTCCCGAGCTCACCCTGACTCGAGAGCAAAGACACAAAGGAGAATTCTGAAAGCAGCCCACGGCCAGCCTCGATTTTCGTCCAGTGCTTCTAGCAAAGTCCCAAAGAAACTTTCCCTTGGCGGCAGCCCTCGGAGCTGCGGAGGGCCGACACCAGAGCCTAGAGGCTCTGCCCCCCACCCTGCCCACCCCGTGCACCCTGCCCACCCCGCGCACCCTGCCCACCCCGCGCACCCTGCCATGCAGGCAGCGCTCCTGTTCCTAGGCGTGGGCTGCACCGCAGCCGCGCTCTGCTCGCCCACCGTATTCCACAGAGGCTGCTGGATCCGCCGCTTCCCAGGCCTGCTTGTGGACCTGGAGGAGTCCCAGAAGCTGGGCGCTCAGTTCTTAAAGTACTATTCTGAGAGCACTGGACAGAAGTGTAGCAGGAGCTGCTGTCTCAGGAAGGACGGTAAGGAGGAGATGCTGGAGCAAAAGTCAGAGGGCGGCTGAGACAAAGGTAGTGAGGGGCCCAACTTGGAGCCCAGGAGGCAAAGCAGCCGAGAGGCCAGGGGCTGAGGAGGACTGAGGGTCCCTGGGGCGCCACAGGCTGGACTTGACTGGGCTTGCAAGTCTAGTGTCTGGGGTGCTACAGAACCTTCTTTTTGTTATCAGTGCAGAATGAAAGTATTTCCTTTGGAGCTAACACATAATATTTTTACAATACAAAATTTACATGTATGATTTTTAAAATGTGGGATGTATTGAACAGGCTCATAGAATGTTTTGAGAGATATAGTTATGTAATGGAGCAAAAAAGTTACTAATCTCATTTTTTAATTTTCCTTATAGGTTATTTTTTGTAATTTGGATCTGGGTTTAAACCTCATCCTAGGAATAGCTAGGTCAAATGTGACTTCTAATCCTAGTCATTGAGAATTCACTGCACTGATGTCCATAGTGATTTCACCAGTCAATATTTACCATTTCTTTTTTCTTTCTTTCTTTTTTTTTTTTTTTTTCGTTTTGGTGGAGTCAGGGATTGAACTCAGGCCCTTGCGCTTCCCAGGCAAGCACATATTCTACTGAACTATCTCCCGGGCCCCTCATTTCTGAGATGAAACTTCAAGCTACTTGGAGAACCCATCTGTCAGGGGCCACACTGTTAGGAGCTGACATGGTCTAAGTGTTCATCAGTTAATTAGGCTTAATTTAACAACAGGGAATCTATTTGAAATGAAAGTCAATCCAGATTTCTTTCTTCTTAAGTTAAGAAGGATTTTTTTTTTTTTTTTTCTGCCTCAGGCTGCCTTAAGGGTGGGTCTGGTAAGGCTTGTGAAGCTGGTGATTGAACCACCATATCTTGGCCTGATTGTGATTGCATAAGGAAGCACTTAAACAACTGAGTTAACTGGAAGGCCCCCCAGATTTCTACTTTGCAGATGGCTCTAAGTCCCAAAAGCTTTAGTTCTCTGAAATTTCCTGTGATCTGAATTCACCTGACTCTGCATACTAGAGAGCATATGATCTGTGGGTATTCAAGGCTGTTGTAAACATCTTTTGAAGTTTGTGACCACTGCACTTCTATGGCTCCCAATGTGGCTTTATTCCTTCACAACAGGAAAGGGCAAGAGAGACATCCTAGTTTTTACCTGCCAGCCCGAATTTTAACATGCACAATCCTGCTCAGAGATGGAACTCTGATATGTACACAAGGAATTTAAAACATACTCTAAAATTATTCTCTATATCCCTGGTGTGATTGTAGATGCCTGTAATTCCAGCACTAAGGAGTCAGAGCAGGAAGATCATGAGTTCAAGGCCAGCCTGGGCTACACAGTGAAATCCTGTTGCAAAACAAAACAAATAACTGTTCTTTACAGTACCAACTATTTTCTTATCATAAATTCAAATATCTTAACTCTTTTTTTTTCAAATTCTTCACCTTAAAGTTTCATAGCATAGCCCCAGGAACTGTATTTGTAGCCTGTAATATCTTAGCAATGCTTTATTATTGTTTTTGTTGTGTTATTTTTGTACTTGAGGCTGAATTTCTGGGCTATAACCTAGCCATTTTTGTTTTGTTTTGAGATCTCATTAAAATTCCCATTACAGATGAAGACCACTACACCTGACTGCACTGTATTTTTAATTAACATTTGCCCTATTTTTTCTCCTTCTAGAAAAAATTAATATTTGTGGAGACAGGGTCTCTCAAAGTAGTGCAAGCTGCACTTGAACTCACAGTGATCCTCCTGCCTCAGCCTCTGAATGGCTGGGATTAAAGACATGAGCCATCATGTCTTCTTCTGGAAAAATTAAGAATACAGAAATGTAAGGTTGTCTACGGCCATACCACCCTGAATAATCTCGTCTGATCTCAGAAGCTAAGCAGGGTCAGGCCTGGTTGGTACTCGGATGGGAGAAGTGTAAGGTTGCCCCAGAATGAATTGGTGACATAGCTCCCCATGGTTACCCCCACATCTGCACAGGACAGGTTGTGCATCCCCACTACCACAACAACTGGCCCATGTGAATGGGTCTGGTAGTCAATCAGTTCCTCTCTAATCTTATTTTATGTGAGAACCTGATATCTTTGGCCTATGGATACATTGCATGGTTCCAACTGCAAGCAGCAGGAGTAAGATTATGTTGCATTTTAGGGAGTGTTATGGTTTGTGTCTAGTTGTCCTCCCACAGCCTCGTGTAAGTTACGGGGGCAGAGGAGACTGGAGGAGCAACAAGTGGCTTGAGGGGCAGGGCCAGAGGAGGGGGGTGGGTGCAGAGAGGAGTGAGCGGTTAACCTGGCCGCCTGTGCTTTCTCAGAGGGGTGGAGAGGGCCATCCTGGACACAGCAGCGCCCCAGCCTCTCCTCATGTCTTGAACCTCTAGTAACTGTGAGCTAAATAAACCTTTCCCTCCCTCATTTTGAGTGTCGGGTATTTGTCCCAGTAAGGAGAGAAGAGTAACTAATACAGGGAAGATAGACTGAAGATTTATATCAACAAACTTGACCTCAGATACTGTAGAAACAACATGCTGTAAGAAACAAATCTGCCTAGAAAAGAAGAGCTACATGAGCCAGTGCTATGTGCTCCTCATACTAGAATTCTAGGGTAATATCCTGGTGTAGCGGCTATATCCCAGCCAGTTTTGTTTTGACAAGTAAAACCTGTCCTTCCCACCTCATTCAGTGACCCTGGGCTGGTTTTCTATGGTATGTTGCTTTGCAAATAGGATCAATATGTGGGAGGGAACCAGACTTCTCCCAGTAGTGCAATCACCACACTTTTCACCCTTCCCATCATTCCTTTTTATTTCATTACAATACCTGCCTTCTATTTTCTTGTTTCTTCCTCTGGTGGATTCCAGAAATGTATCATTCTGACAGGGTGTTGCACGAGAAATCTGAGGTACAATTACATTTTTCATGAACATAAAATACTAGGAGTAGAAAATGATTTTGTATTTGTTTTGCAGAAAGGAACACATGAAATATTACTCAGAAAAAAATCAATAACTGCTTTCTTTTTCTCTGCCCCCCCTACACCTTCTAATACTGAGGAAATGTAGGTTGCTCAGTACTCATCAGACTGGTGGAACTGGAGATCACCTCAGGTATTCTGTGCCTCTCTCCTCTCCAGTGTCCTGTAACTTGGCGGTCTTCTTCCATGACCCTATTCACGACAACGTCAACTGCCTCCATGTCCACTGTCCAACACTAGAAAGTTGCATACTGGAGCCTGGGACCAGTGCCATTTTGTACAACATAACATATGGTAAGATTATGTTCTCTAGGGTTTCTGAGGACTGTTGGTAGTACTCTAGCAGAAGATATAGTCTACTGGTTGGTAATATTCCTATTTGTATCCCTCAGAGCTCTTCCAGTGACTTCTGTTGGGAAATGGTTTGGACACCCAGGGCAAAAAAAGTGAAAAGAAATTTCCTTTAGTGTGGCACATTAGCAGTGATGAGTAAATTCCAGATGACAGCAAGTCAGATGCAATTGAATGAGAGCTTAAGACTGAATTTCATGAGCAGTCAGCACAAGCCAAAATAGGCATTTCTCCTGCAGTAGTGGAGGGTGTCATCACAAAATAAAGAAAATGCAAGTGGCAGTTTTGAGATCTGAAGATTTGTTGCAGATCCCACAACAGTGGAAGTCAAAGACCAGTACATTTGCCCTGGACATATATCAGCACCTCACTGGTCCCAAGACAGCCAGTGCATTTTATTCTAGGAAAAAACAAATATGACTTTCAGTGATTTTTGCTCATAGAAACGGTCTTAGAATGAAAATATGTGACCATAAAAATAGACTTGCCCCCAAAGATAGGAGATAAATTTCTTTTTAATTTGTATTCATTGACTGCATGTTTCAAGCTGGGCTTGATGTTGCAGAACATTACAGCCACATCTCTGCTGTCTTGTTCCTTATGCCCTTGTCTATGTGACAAGTCTTATAATTATTTATAAGACTAATTATATGTTTAAATTTATATATTATCATATATAAAATTTTTAAATTTATATATTATATTTAAATTTAATAATTTAAATAAATTTAATAATTCAATTTATTTAAATATAATAACATATAAATACAAAAATATGCAATAGTGCCTCAGTGCAAAAGCAAATACACCTTGTAGAGGCAAGCAAAGGCAAAAAGGAAATTGATATTGGCTTGCTTTCCCAGAGAAAGAATGATGGTTTGTTTGTGAACAGGAGTCATTGGAGAGTGTTCTCCCCCAAAGCAAAGTAATTTTGTGGCTTGTCTAAAGTCCTAGGAAAAGGTTTAGCATATGAGAAAATACAAAATACCAAATTTAGGAGCCAAGGCAGAGATTTTTAGTTGGAGACCAGCCATGGCTTCACAGATAAGATTTTGTCTCAAAAAAACAAAAACACAGGCTGGGGAGATATCTCAATAGAATAAGCATTTGCAGCAAGAGCAAGGGCCTGAGTTCAGTCCCTGGTTCCACCAAAAGAAACGCAAGATCCTCAGGGACTAGCAAAGGATGAGGTTTAAGGCTTTGTTCAAGTTTGAACAGTTTCCCTTTCAGGATCATTTATTCAACTTTGTTTTAAAATGTATCATCTCGAGTCTCTTTCTGTCAGCCAGCCGAGATGCCAAATAGGAAGAAGGCCAAGAGCAAGAAGGTGGCCCCAGCCCCTGCTGTCATGAAGAAGCAGGAGGCCAAGAAGGTGGTAAATCCCCTTTTTGAGAAGAGGCCAAAGAATTTTGGCATTGGACAGGACATGCAGCCCAAGAGAGACCTCACCCGCTTTATTAAATGGCCCCTCTACATCCGGCTGCAGTGACAGAGGGCCATCCTATACAAGTGGCTAAAGGTGCCCCCTGCGATTAACCAGTTCACCCAGGCCTTGGACCGCCAAACAGCTACCCAGCTGCTTAAGCTCGCCCGCAAATACAAACCAGAGACCAAGCAAGAGAAGAAACAGAGGCTGTTGGCCCGGGCAGAGAAGAAAGCTGCAGGCAAGGGTGATGTCCCCACTAAGAGACCACCGGTCCTCAGAGCAGGTGTCAACACTGTCACCACTCTGGTAGAGAACAAGAAGGCTCAGCTTGTGGTGATTGTGCATGACGTGGACCCCATCGAGCTGGTTGTGTTCCTGCCTGCCCTGTGTCGCAAGATGGGGGTCCCTTACTGCATCATCAAGGGGAAGGCCAGGCTGGGGCATATGGTCCACAGGAAGACCTGTACCACTGTCGCCTTCACACAAGTCAACTTGGAAGACAAAGGTGCACTGGCTAAGCTGGTGGAGGCCATCAGGACCAACTACAATGACAGATACAATGAGATACACCGTCACTGGGGAGGCAACGTTCTAGGTCCAAAATCTGTGGTTTGTATTGCCAAGCTGGAGAAAGCAAAGGCTAAAGAGCTTGCCACTAAACTGGGCTAAGTGTACTCTTTGAGTTTTCTGTACATAAAGACAATAAATTGCCCTTAATCCAGTGTAAAAAAAATAAAATAGAATAGAATAAAACGTATCATCTCTTAGATGGTGACTGTACCGTTCTCACACTGAGCTTTAGGTGGTTGTGCAGAAGTCCTGGCACAGTCTTTGTTTCCTTGGGTGGAGTCAAATTTTTTCACAGCAGAAAGTATCTTAAGAAGACAAATTCAAATGTAGCCAGTACCTGCCCCTCTCTCTCTCTTTCAATCTCTCTCTCTCTCTCTCCCTCCCTCCCTGTACTCTTTCCCTCCCTTTCTATCCCTTTTTTCTTTCCTTCTTCCCTTTCTTTCTTTCTTTCTTTCTTTCTTTCTTTCTTTCTTTCTTTCTTTCTTTCTTCCTTCCTTCCTTCCTTCCTTCCTTCCTTCCTTCCTTCCTTCTTTCTCTCCCTCCCTCCCTCCTTCCTTCTTTCTTCCTTTCTTTCTTTCTTTTCTTTCTTTCTCTATAGTTTCACTATGTTTCTAAGTCTTGCAGAAATTTCCAGTGGTAGAACTTAAATTTAGTCTAATAACTCATAATGACAAAATAATATTTCTCCAAAATGTGCCTGAGGTTTTCCCCTTGAAATTAAAAATAAAATTAATGCTATCTTATTTGTCTTTCAGGTATAGATCCAGATTTGCTGGTTTTTGGACAATCACCTCCTATATATCCAAATTCCCATTCTTCATCTGAGAGGTGGGACAGACTAAAGATTCTAAAAGCTATGAATCTATATGATATACAGCAAGATACCAAAATAAACCATGTGCTGCCTTCAATAGAAGCTCCATCATCAACTACACCTCAAGATTTGGTTGTACACAGAAATAATATCAGTTCTCTCAAGGAATTAACCATGGATTTTGGGACAAGTTTCATTTCCCTGAATGACTCCATTACCACCAAGGCCAATATGGTGTTGCCAAGTGCTGACTTCATCCGCACTCCATTTAACAAGACTGTCCCTCCCTTTTTTGTGCCCATAGACACAAAACTTCCCCATATGCAGGTTCCACTCCAACTTAATAGTAGCAAACAATTACTGAACAAAACCAAGGAGCACAACAGCAGAAACTACACATCTGAAAATGAGTCATCTGACAGGGCATCTGGGACTTCCAAGACCTGGCTGGCTTCTGTGGCCTTATGTACCTCTGTCATCTTTCTTTTCTGTTGTATTTTTTGCTATTCAAAACAACAGGGCCAGTATAAATTAGGACATAAAATCAGAACCCAGAGAGAGTAAAAAAATGTAATATGTTGAAGGAGAACTCTGAAAAACTGTAGTGGGGTTACAAGATTTCAAGGGTTTTGTTTTCAGATTTCTGTAAGACAATAGCAATTCAGTTTAAAAATATAATTACACAGGATGCTTGTTCTTACCAGTTTTACAAAAGCCAATGCTCAGCATAACTGTTTTCTCAGTTATTCCTATTGTTATTGTGTTCCCTTTGTCAAGGTTCCAAAAGTCTTAGTCTGTATTGAGTGTACTATACACAACCAAGTTAGGTAGAAATATTAAATGTGGCAAAGAGAGTGAGGCTTAAATGAGTCAGTGAAGAAATTAACCATGACAGCTGTGGATGGAGGTGCATTTGTTGAAGGTCAGGTCTCAAGACAAAGATGGGATGACTATACCTACATACTTTCCTGAGGGATAAACAATAATAATGGATATTCTAAATAAGCATCAATCACCTGAATGGGAGACCAAGACTTCTTTGATCCATCTCTTCCAGGAAAGGTCCTTGTTCTTTCCCGGTACACTTTTATTATTATTTTTTTAACCATTTAACTTGTTTTAATGTTTCTTCACAAATGGTGAAAACTTCTAAAGTACTGACAAGGAATAATCATAATGCTGTGGCCAACATTATAATATGGAATTATAAATTTAAAACATTTTCTAGTTTAAAAAATAAATCTGGTAGTCAATGCAGCTCTGCGGGGTCTCTGCGTCTATTAGGGCTGGTCTCTGCATTCCTAATGGTGCTCACCACCTCTTCCTCCCCGCATGCCACCAGGGCCCCCTGTACCATAATCACCACCGGGAGTGGGAAGAGCAGCAGGAAGAAGCCTCCAGGTTTTGGGGCCTGACACTGCTTGCATTCTGTTCTCCAGGCAAAGTTCAGGTTTCCACAACCCAGACTGAGACATTGCCAATCTCCAGGTCAATGTTGAACATTTCCTCCTCCAGAGGGGTTTCCACAGGAATCCTGGGGGCCTCTTGGAAGTAAGTCTCCTCTGTCTTCACCACGACCTCCCATGTGACCCATGGGTCCGCTGCAACTTCCTGGGCCACCTGGACTTCCACGCAGCAGTGGTGGCATCCCTCTGCCCTCACAAGGTGGCATGCTACCTCACATGCTGTTCATTGGAGGCTTCTTCCAAGCAAGGATGACTTTTAAGTTTGCTTCCTTGAAAATTGTTCCTATCAAAACCCATAGCAGCCTTGGCAGCCTTTGGGCTTTCTTGTTTCCTTGCCCAGGTAGATGTGGATTATGGGTTGCCCAGTTCTTTTGTTAATCTTAACAACCCCACATTGCTTAAGTCCTTGTACGTAAACTGCATGTTGTCAAAATCTTTGTCAGGATCTATGGGAGGGCTTAGATCAAGATTTGGTCCTTTATCCATGGATGCACCAGACGTATTGAAGCTACCTCAGTCTCCAGCACCCATTCCACTGCATCCTCCTCCCTGCCCACCTCTGCTCATGCCTCCATGATCAAATCCCCCTCTTTCCCTGCCCCAGTTATCAGGGCCTTTCATGTTCCATTCTTCTCCTGGTCCAAAAAATCTTCCAGACTCCTGCCTATAAACACCCATGCTCATTCAACTAACTTAGGTGCTTGAACTCAACAACACAATCCAACATAGTCCAGCATTCCACAACAATAGTGAGTTATCCGAAGAAGTTGTCAACCATAGCCATTTACAGCTCAGTATTATGGCCCCACGATGTATACTTCATTTTGATACTTTTCTGCTGGATGGTTAAGACCTACATAGAACAAGACTTATATAACAACACATGTACTTTGTTTCTTATGAGGTCAGTGAAGAGCCCTCAGGGTTTATCTTGTAGTCCTGTACATTATTCTGTAGATCCTTTGTCTGTGTCATCCATGTGGATAAGTCACAGCCAATGCTTGACCAGTTTGCTCTCTGTGAGAGCCTGAGAGAAAGTTTTCTCTCCATGTGACTCCCCAGGCACACTATAGAACTTCGATCTCTTTCCTCTGTGGCTCCATAATCTCCTTGTTCAGAAAATCTGGAGCTCACCTGAGTTTCATGATGTTACAGTACAGGTTCTCCTATGTCCTGAGTCTTCACTGACCTTGAAAGGCTAGGGCCAAAATGTTGGCTGGCCTTGTGGCTCTTCTATTTCTCCAACTTTGGTCTGTGAACTTAGGTTGTTAACCATCCAGAAGAAAAGCTGATTAGTATCCTGCAGCATATGCCATTCACTTTGCCTTATCGAACTCAATTGATTTTAGTTGTTGTAGTACATTTCCATTTGTATTTCTGTTTTTCGCTTCTTATACTAGGGAGACTATACGATATTTACACATGTGTGTCTGGTTTATTTCACTTATGAGTGTATGTTCAAGTGGCATCCACTTCAGTATAAATGCTTCAAACTTATCATTCTTAATAGCTGAGTAATACTCCATTATATAGAAATACCACATCTTTTTCAACCATTCCTCATGTGATGGACATCTTGGTTGTTTCCAA